>JABUQX010133384.1:0-17090 GCA_015478945.1 Trachelipus rathkii | reverse complement strand
CTCAAATTTAAAGAATTACCAGAAAATTCAAAATTGTTTATAATTTTGAAAAAAAATCGTAGCTAGATTCCATCTGTAATGTTGAAAATAAGAGGGAAAAAGCGAATTTGAAGTAAAATTTAAAAACAGGTTTCAGCAAAGAGGAAATATTATATGAAAACAAATATAAATCAATACAAAAACACTTCCAATTAACTCCAAACGTAATAAATTTGAATTTCAAATTAGTAAACTAAACACTTCAGATGAAACACACATTCAATCTAAAATACCTATGTTCGCAAATATTTATTTAATAAATGGGAATAATTTCACAAATTTGAATTTGAAGAAAAATATGAGAATTTACAATTAGAAGTTGATTGAAAAGCAAAAAATCTTAATTTAATGTTTTCTGAAAAAATAAGTATACAAGTTTGATAAAATATTTGTTATATAAAAACAATATAAATCAAAAAAACCAATACAAACACCAAAACCCTTAAACTATCTATTGCGCTTTTCTCTTCTTAAATGCATTCAATACAAACATTTAGTATATTTCAATATGCGAAAATTACCGTTGTTTCTAAAAATCATTTAAGGATACAACAAAATATTCATAATGATAAATAGGAAAAATTCTACTTTCTATTTCAATTAACTTTTATATTAAATTAAATAAACAATTTTAAAACGTAAGCTAAGAAACCGGTTACAATCAAGAAAGTGATAGAAAAGAACAAAATAGTGTAATTTCATAAACAACTCCAAATTAAGACACCTGAAACTAATAACAAATTTGCTCGCTTATCTCCTTTTTTTGAAATTTCATTTCACTGACGCAATTATTCAAATGCTAAAAATCCCGCAAAAATCAGCTTTAAATTACCACAAATAATTCTCAAATGTTGAAATTTAGAAAATCGTACTTTTAAGTTCAAATCTTAATGTCAAAATTCAAAACAAAGAAAAAATTACAGTCTAAAACATTTTAGAAAAATCACTACAACGAAAAATAATATAAACAACAAAAATTAATTCATTAAAAAAACTCAATTTAAGACACCTGAAACTATAACAAATTCCTTTCTCTTCTTGTGGAAGAAGTTAATGAAAACACATATTTTTCAAATGCTTAAAAATACCAATATAAAAACTCAATTAAGACGTATTAGCCAAAATAAGTTAAATTCGGATTGCAATTTGAGGGGGGAACAAATCGTTATGTTTTTAAACCCTAAATTGCATCGGAAATAAGAAAAAAACGTAATTAGTTTAAGTTAAATTTATTAAAACAGTTGTCAAGAACTTGATGAAATGGATTGGTTATATGAAAACGAAATATGAAATCATATAATAAATACTTAATATATACCTGGAACTAAGCAAATTTTATTTTCTCTCTTATTTGAAATGCATTCAATGACAACAACATCATTTTTTTTTCAAACTGCATTTTTTCCATAAAGTTAAAAACTCACATTTTTCAAGGATTACAAATAATTCAACATCTGTTGAAATGTATGGAATAAGTTCCAACTTAACATGAACAAAAAAGGCCACTCAGGATTAAGTATATTAATTTAGAAAGTTAAACTTATTTAAAACAGCTTTCACTACTAATGAAACATTTGTATATAATAAACAAATATTAAAATTCATTAAAAAACGTCAGATTTAAGATCACATAAAACTATTACCAATTCCTTTCTGCTTTGAAATTAGCAGTTCAATGAATCAACACATATTTTCAAATACTGAACTAACCGTTAAGAAACTCCAGTTCTAAGAACTACAAAATAATTTCAAAAGTTAAATTAGAAAAATCCCGCATACACTGCATATGTTTACTTTTGCAGACATCCTATAACTTAATTTTTTAAATTTGTATATAACCACAGTTTTATATTATTTATATTATTTTTGTCTACATATAAAAACAAAATTTGAAATTTCCATTATAAAAAACTTCTCATTAAGACACTAAACTAATAACAAATCGCTTTTCTAGCTTTCTGAATTCATTTCAATTGAACACATTATGCTTTTTCAAATGCTACATAAAAACCCTCCTAAAACTCACATAAGACATAGCCAACATAATCAAAGGAACATTTTCAGGAAAAATGTACTTTTCAAGATTCTAAAATTTCGTAATGGTGAAGAATGGAAGGAAAGAAAAGTGTATTTTGAATGCTAATTTTATTAAAACAGGTTTTCACACACTAATAAATATAGAAAAAACAAAGATAAAATTTCATACAATATTAACGTCAATAAGACACCTAAAAACTATTAACAGAATCGGTTTTTGCTTTTTGAAATCGCATTTTCAATAAAACATATATTTTCTCGACGTACCCGTTTAAAAAATTTAAATACTAAAAATTACAACAATTATAAATTTATGGCTTGATTCTAATGAGAGTCCAAATTTAGGAAATTAAGAAAATAATTTTAAGCAAATGGCTAATACTCATACATAGCACTATCACCGAAATAATTAGGGTATATAAAAAACAAATGAATCATAAAAAAAAAAACCGCCAATAAGACCCTAAACCTTTAACAAATTTCGCTTTCTGCTTTTGAAATGCATCAATTAAACCTTAATTTTCAAATCAAAGAATTTCATTTAAAACTCAATTTTAAATAACTATTTATCAATCCAAATGGCAAATTTAGAAAAATCCGATTGTAAAATTTTTTCATTGAAAATTAAGAAAAAGCGTATAAATTAAATATTTAAAACAGTTTTAAAAAATAAATAGGATATAAACAAAAATTAAATTCATAAAACTCAATTAAACACCTGAAACTACAAATTATTTGCTTAAATGCATTCAAAACACACATGTTAAATCTAAAATACCGTTAAAAACCTCAATTTTAAGAATTACAAAAGAATTTCAGAAGTTGAATTTAAAAAGCTATGTTTATAGACATGTAATGGAAATTAAGAAAAGGTATCTAATAATTATGAATGTATTATTCCTACTGCTTTTCACTACAAAAATATTGTATATAAAAACGCCGAGGAATTGCTTGTAAAAAACACAGTTAAACATACTTTATCGTACGGAATTTCTTTTGCTTGAAGGAGAAGAGATGCCGATGAAACACACAGGCACAAATGCTAAAATAACTTAAAAATCAATTTTAAAAACAAAATAATTCATCAGTTAAAATTTAGGAAAATCGTAATTTAAATTCTAAATAAACATGATGAGATTTAACATGAGCCAAATTTAGAATTAAAATGTTACTACACAGTTTCACATCCTAAATGAAATACGTGTAAACGTAAAACAAATATTAAATTCATTAAAAAACCACTCAATTTAGACACCGAACACTAAAACAATCGCTTTTCGCTTTTGAAATTGGCAGTCAATGTTTCCATGATATCAATGGTGCAAAAAATCCTTTAAAAACTCAATAAAAATATATCATCAACCTTAAATAAAATAGTTAAAATTAGAAAAAGTCAATAAAACTTTTAAATTTACAATTGAAAATGAAAAAAAGGAAGTTAGAAGTTAAAATTTTTATAAACAGCTTTCACACTAAGAATTAATTTCGTATGTATAAATTAACAAAGATTGGGAAATGTTCATTAAAAAACGTCAAATAAAGACACCGAAACTGATTACAAATACCGATTATATCGAAGCTAAAATTGGCACTTCAATGAAACCAATTTGGTTTTCTACAATGCTAAAAAATCCCCGATAATAAAACTCAACTTATTATAGGAGTTCACCCAACAGAATTCGCAAAATGTCGACATATCTGGGGAAATAATCGTACTTCTAATAGGTCTTCCAATCGTATCTTTCGAAAATTCTACAGAAAAACGCTTATTTTTAAGAATTGAAATTTTATTGTATCAATAAAGTTAATATAATTAAAAGTTGTTAATTCGATAAACAAACTATTGAAAACTTTCCTAAATTTTGTCAACATCAAATATGCTTACAAATATCTCAGGAATTGTCGTCTTAAAAATTCATTCAACTTGTAGAACAACATTATTTTTCAAATGCCTAAAATAACACTAACAAAAACTCAATTTAATAAATACCAAATATTCAAAGCGCTCAAATTTAGGGGAGAATTACTTTTAAGATTGCAAATTTATGTGGAAATTAAGAAAAAGCGAACTGAGAAGTTAAAAATTTTAGTAAAAATATTTCTCATGTGTACGAGAATAAGTTATTATAACAAACAATATTCCACATAAACAAAAAACCGTCAACTTTAAGACCACCCAAAACTATAAAAACTATTCCGCTTTCTCGCTTATCGAAATTGCAATCATCAAATGTGAAAACACCATTAAGCTCTTCAAAATATGCATAAAAACATCACTTCAAACTCAACTAGTCAAGAATAAACAAACTGCAAACGTTGAAAATTAGAAAATGCTACTCTTTTAATACTAAAAGGGTTGTAGATACGCAAAACGCGTAATCTCTAAAGTAAATTCTTCATTAAAAACAAGTTGCAAACAATAAATATGTAATCGAACAAAAACAATTGAACATTCATTAAAAACCGTCAACTCAACACTGAAACCTAAACAACATTCATTCTTACTGCTTTTGCAATGGCATTCTCAACATGAAAACACCACTCATCCCATTCAAAGCTGAAAATCGTTTAAAAACCACTCCAACATTACAAGAATACAAATTAATTCACAATGTTAAACTTAGCGAACACAAAATCGAAGTCATTAAGTTCATTTAATGAACTACTTATAAAAAAAGGCTAATTTTCAAAAGCAAATTTACTCAACAAAACAGTTTTCACAAACAAGAACAATATTTGGTTATCTAGAACATCATACAAATTCGAAATCATATATAAAAAAACAGCCAATTTTTAAGACAACCTAAAACTATAACAAATTCGCTTTTGTTTTTGAAAATGCAATTTCATGAAACATCCATCCTCTTTCAAAATGCTAGAAACATACCAGTTACAAAACTCACTACATTAAGAACTACCAAAATAATATTCAAACTCTGGAAATGTTAGCGAAAAGGTCATTTTTAGAGAATTTGCAATGGGACAAAATTAAAGAAAAACCGTAATTTAAAATAAATCTTTTAGTAAAAAGGTTCACAACTAATGAAATATCTTTATGAATAACAAATTGAATTATCAATAAAACGTATCAATTAAAGACACCCTGAAAATTAACAAATCCGCTTTCTGATTTGAAATTGCATTCAATGAAAACACATCTTTGTTTCAAATGCGAAAATACCTTAAAAAAACCCTCACATGTAAGACATTACCCCAACATAATTTTAAATGTTGAAATTTAGGAAAAACATACTTTTAAGATTTTTAATTAATTTAGTAATGAAACATTAAGGCAAAGCCATTTAAAGTTAAATTTTTATAACACAAGTTTCGCATCAAGAAAATTTTATATTAGAATCTTAAAAAAAGTCAATTAAAGAGTGCGTATACATTAACACAAATTCGCATGATTCGCTTATTTGAAATGCATCTCAAGAAACACAGGATTTTAAGAAATGCTAAAAAACTCCCACGTATAAAAACTTAACTTTAGAACCTTACCCAAACAATTTCTGAAATGTGATTAGAAAAATCGTACTTAAGATTCTCATATTTGTAATGTAAAATTTAAGAAAAGCGCTAATTTTAGAACGTAAAATGTAGAAAAGTATATATTCAAGGCTAAATGCATTATGATATAAAAACAAAATAATAAAATTCCCATTAAAAAAACGTCAATTAAATACACCCTAAAACTTAACAACATTCGCCTGTCTTGCTGTTGAAATTCTGCATTTCAAGAAACACATGTATTCTTTTCGAAATGCCAAAAAATTACATTAAAAACTCAATTTTAAGAAATTACCAGAATAAATTCAATTGTTAAAATAAGCGAATCCTTCACCTTTCAATAACAAACTTGAAAAAGTGAAACAAAGGAAACAGACCCTCTAAATTTGCTTCTAAATTGCTTTATTAAAAACAGTTTTCACATCTAATGAAATCTTTAATTACTATAAAAACACAATATTAAATTCCTACAAAAACGCAATTAAGACACCTGAACATAACACTATAATCTCTCTAAATGCATCTTCAAATGAAACACATAATTTTTCAAATGCTGAAATCAATTAAAAACCAATTTAAAAAAAAACCAAAAATTTCCAAATGTTAAGAAATTCTAAGACAAATCTATTGGAGTCTTAAATGTAATGACAAATTAAGAACAAATCAATGTTTATAGATGACTTAGAAATTCTACTTCTAAAAAAAAAACACTCCAATAGACAATATTAGATATAAAAACAAATATGTAATTTCACTTAAAAACTTCAACTCTAAGACACCTGAAACTATAACACACAAAATTCGTTTCCTGCTTTAAAAATGCATTTTAAGGCAAACACAAACTTATTTTCAAATCCAACTAAATCCAAACACACCCGTCTACAAAACTCACATTAAGAATATAATCAAATATTTCAAATTTGAAATTCTAACAAAATCACTATATCTAAGAGTTCTAATTTAACTGGTAAAATCTAAAAAAATCTAAATTTTAGAATCTAAAATTAATAAACAGGTTTTCACATCTAATGAAAGATTTTGTAATATAAAAACAAATTTAAATTTCAAGAAAAAACGTCAATTTAGACACCCTAAACTATTACCAAATTCGCTTTACTGCCTTTGAAAGCATTTCAATGAAACACACTAATTTTTCAAAATGCCTAAAAAAATCCCGTTAAAAACCAATTTTAAGAATTACAAATAATTTCAAATGGTGAAATGTAGGAAAAATTTAGATAAAAGTTCTAAAATTTGAACATGTTGAAAATAAAAAAAAGAATCTCTCGTAATCTCACTGTAGAATGTTGTAAAAGTTTATCATAAAGAACCAGCTCAGCACTAATGAAATATTCGGTTATATAAAAACAAATATTAAATTCATTAAAAAAAACGCAAAGTAAAACATAAACAATATGAAAATGCATTGTTGCATGTCTTTGAAAATGCATTTCATATGATTATTTTAATTTACTCCGAAAAAGAGAAAAAGTAATTTCAGAATTACAAAATAATTTCAATTAAATAGGAAAAATCGTACTTAGAGTTCTAATATAATTGAAAATTAAGAAAAAGGGTAATTTATCGTTTCATATCTTTAATAAAAAGTATTAACACAATGAAAAATGTATCTCCAGATAAATAATTGTTTCATAAAAAACTCTTTATTACACAACTCTAAAACTTATGAACAAATTCGCTTTCTGCATTTTGAAAATGCAGCTTCATATAGAAACATCATTATTCAAATCAAAAAAATCCCGTAAACTCAACTTTTAAGAAATACCAAAAATAATTTCAAAGTGAAATAGGAAAAATCGTACTATAAAAAGTTCTAAATTTAATGGAAAATTAAAAAAATCTAATTAATTGGAAAATGGTTTGGATCATTTTTTAAGGAGAATATTTAAGAGATTGCAAACTTCAAATGGCTTTAGAAAACCTTAATTAATAAAGCTAAAACTATAAATGGAACAAAAATCCATCTAATGAAAGTTCATTTAAACATCATTTTTTAAAATGGCTATTAAAAAAAAATCAACAGTTTTTTTTAAAAAAAACCTCCAAAATTTTAAAAAATTACCAAAAATTTCAAAATGTTGAAATTTTGAAAAATCGTACTTTAAGATTCTAAATTTTTAATTGAAAATTAAGAAAAAGCAATTTCGTTTTATTAATTTATAAAACAGTTTCACATTAATAAAATATTATATAAAACCAAATACTGAAATCACTAAAAAACTCAAGTAAACACCCTAACTATAACAAATCGTTTTTCCTGGAAAAATGCATTTAAAAAACACATCTTTTTCAAAATTCTGAAATCCCGCTTAAAAACTCACAATTTCAAGAATTAGTTCACAATAATTTTTTCAAATGTAAATATTTAGAAAAAATCCACTTTAAGTGAAACATTGCAAATTTGTAATGGTTGAAAAAATTAACCGAAAAAGCTAAGCCAACCCTGACAATAGTAAGTTAAATTTTTAAAACACCAGGGTTCACCAACGAAATGAAATATTGGGTATATTAAAACAAATATTTTCTGAAATTCATTTAAAAAACAACAATTTTAAACACCTAAACTATTAACAAATTTCGTTTTTCTCTTTTTGCAGAATTGCATTTTTTAACACAAACTATTTTTACTGGGTTAAAAATACCCATTTAAAATAAATATTTATTAACCAATTTAACCAAAAAATATTTCAAAATGTTGAAATTTAGGAAAAACGATTTAGAGAGCTCTAAATTGCAATGTGAATAATTGAAGGAGAAAAAGCGATTTTAGAAGTTAAAATTTTTTATCTAAAACAGTTTTCAAAGACTAATATGTCTTGAGTATGCTGGAAGTTAATAGTGAAACAAATATTGAAAGTTACATTAAAAAACGTCAATTTTAAGACAAACCCTGAAACTTTCTTCCTTTCTGCCTCTTTTGAAATTGACAACGATGAAACGCATCATTTTTTCAAAAAAAGCTGAAAATACCGTTAAATAAAACTCAAATTTTAAGAAATACCCAGAATAGTATCAAATGTTTAAAAATTAGGGGAAAAATCATACTTAAATAAAGTTTTAAATTTGAATGTGAAAAAAAAATTAAGGAAAAAGCGAATTTAGAAGTTTTAAAACTTTTTTTTTTATTTAAAAAACAGGTTTTTCACAACTTAATTAGTAAATACGGTCATGAAAACAAATATGGACAAATTATCAATTAAAAAAATCATCGTCATTTAAAGACACCTGAAACTATTAACAAAATGTCCTCTTTTTCTGGGCTTTTTAACATTCATTTCAATGAAAAAACACATCTTTTTTTCAAAATGCTTAAAATTAAAACTTTCACATTTTCGAATTCACAATCATAAAATTTAGATTACAACATTCACAACATTTATAAAAATCATACTTTCTAAATAACTTTTAAACTCAATAGGAAGCGTGAAATATTAAGAAAGAGAAAAAATGGTTAAATTTTATGATTTAAAATTTGTTTTATATGTCAAACATTCAATTTATGGACTAAATTCCTTTATCTAAAATGATCTAGAGTCAAACTCTTCTAAAAAACGTTAATTAGACACCTAAAACTATTTAATTCACTTCCTTTCCTCATTTTTTTAAAAAATGCTATTCAAATAAACACCAATCAGTTCGCCGCCAAATTGAAATCTATTAAAGGTAAAAAACTCAATTTATAAGAAAACCAATAAAAGTTCAACGTTGAACGGTTTGAAAAATCGTACTTCTTAAAACGAACTTTTGAAAGGTTTTAATGAAAAATTTAAAGAGAAAAAGTAATTTTAGAAAATGTTAAATTTTATAAAAACAGGTTACATAACTAAATGGTAGAATTGTTATCGGAGGAAACCGATAACACTGTTTTATCCACAAAAATTGAAAATCAACTAAAGTCAACACCTTTCTTTTCATCGATCATGCTAATCGTATGTTCCGGTCTCTAATCTCCAAAATTGCATTCAATGAAAACACATTCATTTTCAAAATGCTTGAAAATCCCGTTAAAAAAACTCAATTTTTTCCTATTCGTATCATAATTAAAATTCAAAGGTTATGAAATTAGGAAAAACGTTGACTTTGTAAGAGTTTTCAAATTGTAATGTGGAAAATTTTAAGAGAAAAACCATAATTTAAAAGTTAAAATTTATTAAAAAGTTTCAAACTAATGAAATATTTGGGTATTATAACAAAACAAAATATGGAAATTCCAATAAAAAAAAATCCAATTTAAACACCTAAAACTTATTAACAATTCGCTTTTCTGCTTTTTGTTTTTGAAATTGCATTCAATGAAACACATTTTTTCTTCCCACTTACTCAAGACAGCTATTTAAAAACTCATTTGACACTGTCATACCCCAAATGAATTTCAAATGGTTGAAATTTTGTAGGCAAAAAATCGTACTTTTAAAGCCTACTAAACTGAATTGTAATGGGGGTACGAAAAATTTACAGAAAAAAGCGTAATGTTTACGAAGTTTAACAATTTTTTATTAAAACAGTTTTTCAAAACTAATGAAAAATATTTCAGATAATACATAAACAAAATTGAAAATTCATTAATAAAACTGTCAAACTCTAAGGACACCTTTGAAAATCATTTAACAAATATATTTTCGGGCCCCTTCTATGAAAATTTGGCATCAATGAAACACATATCCCATTTTTTTTTCAAAAAGCTGCAAAAATACGCGTAAAAAACTTCAATTTTAAAGAATTACCAAATAAATTTCAAATGCTTGAAATATGAAAAAATCATACTCTATAAGTAAGTTTTAAATTAGCAATGCTGTGAAAATTAAACGGAAAAACGTCAATTTTTTAGGAACTTTTAAAATTTTTGATTAAAACAGGTTTTTCACAACTAATTAAATATTTGTTTATGAAAAACAAAATTATTGAAAAGTTCTATGAAAACAACTTGATATTTAAGACACCTAAACCTATTAACAAATTCGCTTTTCTGCTATTTGAAATTGCTTTTCAAATTCAACTTTCATCTTTCTTTTTTTTCAAATCGCTGAAAATCCCGTTAAAAACTCAATTAAAATTACAAAATTTAATTTAATAACTTATAAATTTAGAAAAGCGAAATGTATATAATTCATTTATGAAATGGTGAAAATTTTTTAAAAGAAACCAGTAAAAAAAGCGCGTAATTGAGAAGTTACAAATTCTGTGATTTATTAAAAAACAAGGTTTCCACATCCCAATGAAAATATTCCTTGGTATTAGTTTTTAAAAAACACAAATATTTGAAATATTCAGTAAAAATAACGGCAGTTTAAGAAACCTTCAAAACAATTGAAAAACAAAAAAACGAAGTTGCCCCTTGTTGGCCCGGGACAGGGCATTTTGCAAGAAAACACATTATGTTTGTGGTTGTGCAAAGGCCGACTAAAAATACTCCAGGAAAAGGCTTCAATGTTAAGAATCTACCAACAGGGAAGTGGCCAAACGGAGGGTGTGGGAAAGTTGGAGAAAAAGTAGACGGAAGAGCTTATAAAAGCAGTCGGGAAGGGGGGAAAATGTTTGTAAGGGAAAAAGGGCCGGAATTGGAGAAGAAAAGTCGTGAGGAAAAACTGTTGGTGCACAACGAATGGAAAGATAGTAGTATGTGGGAAAACAAATAAACCCCCCCCCCCACCAACCCCACCGCTGTGCAAAGTACATGGTGAATATAAAAAAACTGCAAGTAAGAGAAACAACTTTATTTAACAAAAATAGGTGTGGTGCTGCTGGGTGTGAAAGGAAGCTGGGAAAATGGAAGGAAGAAAGGCTAAGTTAGAAGTGTGAAAAATGGAGAAAACCGGTTGTGGGCGACACCCCAAAGTGCGCAGGCACGCACCAGATATGAAAGGCCCTGATGTTTGTTGTTTTTGAATTATGTTAAGTGTTTGTTTTCTTTTTAATTTCAGTTTGGGCATGTTTATCTTTTTGATTTTTCTAGGTTTTTATTCGTGTTTTTGTTTTTATTGGTTTCTTTTGTGTGTCATTTAGGATTATTATTATTATTTATGCTGTTGTTATTATTTTATTCTCTTTTGATAAAATTCCTGATAGGTTTTTACAGGATATTTGTTTGTTCGTTATTATTTGTTGGTCGTTGTTCTGTTTCTTTGTGTCTTTTGTGTTTCGTTGCCGGTTTGGGCGGGCGTGCTCTGGTTTTTGTGTTTGGAGGTTTTTATTTTAGGTTGGGGGGTGGATATGTGATCGAAAAACCGAGGAATTTATCATGTGAGTGGGCTGGGAAATATGTCTGCCATTGAAATTCAAAAGAAGTTATGTTCTTTCACATCGGGAAGTGGGTTCACCCTGGGAGAGGGGGGGCTTTTGTCTGGGATCGCCGTGTATTGATGGGCCGATATAAGGCTAAGATGGTTGTGTGTTCTTGGGTCATGGTGTGTGTGGGTAGGAGGAAATGTCAAGAGTCAATGGAATCAGCATTCATGGCGGTGCAATTGGGCTGTGTTGGGCGTGGGGGATTAAGTGGGACCTTGTTCGTGTGTGGGAAGAGTTAGTTAGCGTTCAAGGTAAAGGTATGATGTACAAGAATAATTTGCACAGACAGTTTGGTTGATTTAGATGTACTGTGGAGAGGAGGTGAGGTAGTGAAGGCTGCTCGACGTATTTGTGGGAAGATGGTGTTCCGAAAGTAGGTTGGGGAGAGTTTGATTTTGTGGAGGAAATGTAGGTTATAGGAAAAAGGTAATCTTTGGGATGATATGGTTGTAAGAGAGTTGCGGGTGGTTTGTTGTTGGGGTTTTAGTAAAACATTGGTGGTTGCACAATATACTGAATAGAGTGTATAGTGGGCTTTTGAGTATTATCTGTTGTTGATATTGTGTTGGTGTGGATATATTGCGCTGTAGTGAGTTGGTTGTGGTTTTGGGATGAGATAGAACATGAATATTGTGGTGTGTGTGTGTGGTGCTGGAGCTATTCTGCATGTGGTAAATGAAAAACGGTCTAGAGCATTAACACACTCGGGGGGAGATTGTCACTACTAGACTCTTACGGTCTGATGTGGTGTTCGTGTGTGTGGGGCGGTGGGGGTGGGGGGTGGGATGTTGTAAAACAGTAAAGTAAAAACGTATGGTTATTCGTCATACGTTAAGTGCTAACAGAAATGAGGCGCCTATCCTGTTGGCGATCTGACGTAGTATCATCTTCGGAGATGGTGTTTTGGTAGAAATTTGCCTATGAGAGAATCCAAATGTAGTTGGGGTTAAAGTGATATGGGGTATTAATATGTGAATATTTTGGCGACTTTAGAGATGTTCATGAAATATGAGTAAGGGGGGGGTTTTGGGCGGGTGTTGTTGCGTTGTGTTGTCTGGAGTAAGTGAATTTTAAAAAAGGGTGGTATTTTTGGATTGATGAGCTGTTTGTGGGATGGTGGCGGTTAAATGGAGAATGGAGTGTGTTTTTGTGTAAATATTGTTGTTGTGGTTTAGTTTAGAAAGGTGTGAATCTAAACTAATTTAAGAGCAAGCTTTTCCTAAGGGGGTTATTTATGGTGTAGAAGAGTTCACAAATTTGGAAATGCAGTGTTTAAAGAGCTTATATAGGATTCTGTTTAAGGGCAATATCTAATAGAGATCTCGTGTGTTTTATAAAGGCATTAATATGGTTTTGCCTGTATCGGTGTGTGTGTGGTGTTGTGAGAAATTGGTCACGTGGGTCACATTGGGGAAGAGGTTGCAGCGTTTTAGTATGAGGCTGGGGGGTGTTACAATAGACTTAAATTTTTTATTTCTCTTGGTACTATGCATCCATATGGGAGGAAAAACGCAGACGGTAATGAATGAGTTGACGTTCAAACGTAGTGGAGATGTCAAGTATGGTCGGGGTATAAGTTGGGTGACGGTGGGTGAGTAAAGATTAAAAAATGGGGTGGTTCGACGCATTGAGTGAACGTTCAAATCGATGTTCGAAGGCCCTGCTGATTGGACACAGTAGGGTAAGTAGGGCGGTGAATAAGTATTATTGTGTTTGTGGTAAGGCTAGTAAAATAAAGTTGTTGTTATTTCAATGGACGAAGGCGTGCAAACGTTTGCTGGTGGTGTTTAGGAAATTTAATTACTTTTCGGGTGGTTGGCGTCCAGCATACATTATTGCTTTTATAATTATTTTTATTGATATATAGTGGGGGGTATATATATAACAGACTGACGGAAAATGGCTTTAGAAAATATAAATATTGAAAGCTTGATGCAATCAATAACGTGTGCGGTAAAACTGGATTATAACAAAGTCATTTGAGTTGTTCGTGGGGGGGCGTGGGGGTGTGGTGTTATATTTTGGGTGGTGGGTGCTTCCAGGGCATTGAGTTGTGGAACCAACAGTGATTCTATGGGTGGGGTGTGGTGGGTGTGTGCATAAATGATCATCGGCGTTATATTAAGTACCGGGTACAGATAGACGCAGTGGGTAAACGTTGATCGTTTGTCTTGAGTCCATAATGACAGGTGTCATATGGGTTGTGTAGTTGGGTCTTGGCGGAAAAGTTTGTAGGGTGAGGTAGAGAGTTCTTCAGTGTAGCGGGTGTAAGATGAGAAATTGTGTTTGCCTTTCTTGGCATATATTCTGAGTTAAAATATGGATTTATTGACTTTAATGAAGCGTTGGAATTATGAGAAGGTGAAAGGAGCGGTGGGGATGAAAAACCCAAGGCACAACTAAGAAAGAGAAGGATAAAAAAACAAAGAGGGTTGGGTATATAATCATGGTAAAAAAGAGATTATAACGGTGCTATATATAGGGTGAATGTGAGTCTAATCATAAGCTTTATAAATTGTAGCTTATGATTATCTATATTTATGTCGCCTCTCTGTCCTCGTGATGGTATGAATGGCATGTTCTGTCAAGGTGTATTTAACTAGTCAGGGGTGTGGTTGAGTTGTGTGTGGTGTTGGTTGTGGGGTGTGTCAATTTATGGGTGCGGTTTTAATAGAGAGTTTATGTACATAGTCTCTCTAAATATGCTTTATTTCAGTATTGCTGTTTTTGAGATGATGTGTAAGAGAGTACATGAAGGAGTTATTGTCTATCTATATTTTTGAGTTCTTGGTCGAGATGCAATGTGATGGTCGGGTGAGAATAAGGTACTTACGTATACTTGTGGGTGTGAAGTGTTTGCAGCGTTGTCAAATGTGGGTCTGGGGAAATGTGTGGATTTAATAATGTTAAATTATATGTATATATCTTTATGTGGTGTCTGTAGAATGTCAGTGAAAAGGGAAATGGTGAGAAAACAGGGGCACAACTGTGGAGGGTAGTATGATGAGTTATATGGTGTTATTTTGTCTTTTGGTATTAGAGTGGTGTTGTTTTAATTAAAGGTCAATGTATACATTTTAATTGTTTGGGGGGAGTTATTGATACTGTGCCACAGGTGGGAAGAAAGACGGCAATGAAGACACCGGGTGGGAATAAACCGTGGGACGTGGGTCATATGGGGTTTAGGTTTGTTCTTGTCGGGTGAATGGGTGTCTTTACATTGTTTTTTCAATGGGTTATTTATTCACTTTCGTTTTGCTATATGTGGTGGCATATTAATTATGGTGCTTGTTGTTGAGGTGCCTAATTAAGCGTTTGTTTCTCGTTGTATTTATAACTAACATGCTCCTCATGGTCAAGAGTACAAAAGGAAGGTGCATAAGGTGGGAAAGTAGGTGGGTAAACAATAGAGTTATCCCTTTCGAATCGTCGGGGAAGGATGTTTCAAAAGGTACTTTTAATTTTGTGTGGGAAAACGGGGCAGGGGAAAAATGCGTTATTTGGTTTGTGTCTATGTTAATAGTAGGTGTATAATATCTGGGTGAGTGTAGAACTCTCTCAGCGTGGCACGACGAAGAAAGTTTAGGGTGGTTGTTTACGTAGAGGGAAAATTATAGCATGATGTAGTATGTGGAAATCTCAGTAGGGGTTAAAAAAACGGCATATGGAATAGGGGACACCGCAAACCGAGGAACGGAAGGCGCTGGTGGCGGAGGTGTAAAGGGCAGTGATCTGAGGGTAAACACAGTAGTGTTGTAGGGGCAAAGGCGGAAAAGACCGGGAAAAACGCAGTGTAAAAAGGACAGAAATGGAGAAGCTAAATGTGAGTGAGACATGGATGGAAAAAGTTGCGTGCTTTGTGGAAGTCGTGGTCGTAATATATATGGGATAAAGTGGTGGTGTAAATATATTTGGTTAGAGGGAAATTCTGCTTCCGGATATGAGGGGTAGGAATTTTGGAAAAATGGAGGAAAATTATGGTTGGGGACACTGAATGGAATGTATCGTTTAGTTTGTGTGTATGAGTTAAATAACAAAAGTAGTGGATTTGAATCGATGGTGTCTATGACAATAAAGGTCTTTTTGAAATCACTCTTTCTTATAATATATACCAATAATAGTGCGCTGTGCCCTTTGTGGAATGATGGGTGGACGTCTATGGATCTTTCAAGGTAAAACACAGATGGTTATTTTTCACACAAGGTAACTCTAAAAAATCACCATCATAACAAACATTTACAACGCAAATTTTTACAGTATTACCTCTGAGTGCGTGCTCCCGCAGGAAAGACTAGAATTCCGCTCCCTCTCTGTGAAAGCGCTTTACCTCCCTTCCAAGGTTCCTCCACAAGCCTTTTCGGTTGGGGTGGCGCGCCCTCTTCAAGCACGAGTTGAGTGAGCCAGTTTATTAGCCATCTCATTTTGCAGTGGTAAATTAGTCAAATTCTTTCGATCGTTAACGTTGTTAAAATTTCATGCTCAAACATGAGCTATCAACCAATGAAACTAGTTGCGGTGTTTTTTATTATCAGTTGGATTGAAGTTTTTTATTATTGCTTTGTTTATTAATTGTATCGTTTCAATGATTAGGATTGGTTTTTATTATTGTTTTGTTAGAATACCAGTGTAAATAATATGGTTATCCAAACTTATATTGATGCTCATTCTATCAGTTGATTAGATATTCTGTTGTGTAGTTTCTTGGTGTATTCAAGAAGCGAATGGGTAGTTTATAGTTAGGATTTTGATTGTGTTGAGTCTTTGCATCTTTGGTGGGTTGCTAGCACAGTTTTCATATTGTGAGTTGCAGCATGTGGAAATTAGTTGAAGACACTTCTTTCTTTGTTAGTCATCTTGGTTGAAAAGCGTGGGACTGGAGAGAAATTAAATCAGTTCTGCGGTGTTGCATTTGATTTAATCATTACGTATATTGCCGGTTTTGTGGGTTATCAGAGATTGCTTTGGGAGGAAAACCATACAGACGACAAATACATAAAAAAGTTGTTTATAAATGCATCAGAGGAGCTATTTCCTGATTTTGAGAACAAGGCAGATATTGTATAAAGTTACCATTATTTTTCATGAGTGAAAGATAGGCAATCAAAATATATTCGAGAATATAACCAGCCAGCAAGTCGAAGATCTTAAGTTGGTTTCAGCTTTTATCAATAGCAGTTGTGGCATAAATGCAGCACAAT
>JABUQX010133383.1:12500-22289 GCA_015478945.1 Trachelipus rathkii | reverse complement strand
TCACAATATAATAATAATTCGAAGACCAACTTTATTCTATAATTAAATAATACGTCTCTCATGAAAATTTTAAAGTAAACCAAATATGAGATCCCTACATCGGAGGAAATTTCACTCTCTTAACTGCATGTGAACTTAAAGGACAAAACTTGAGAGACATACTCAACACCAACACGTGAACGGGGATGCTTAATTACACCGTGTGCAATAACATCCCTAGTCACGCCCCATAATACAAGCTACAATTCCAATGGACTATAAGTCAAGTTTTCCCGGCTGTTGATAAAATACCTGCTCATCCCCGGCTATAATCATTTATCATCAATTTAATATGGGCCTGCTATGGGCCCCTTAGTCAGCAATATACGAGGGTAGGGCTTAAATTTTTAGAAAGATGACTATAAACGAATGAGATTAGAAGAGACTTTATGTAGTAGTAGAAGTTGTTGATGACGGAGCGGAGAGGATTTTTTTAATGTTAATTTATCGAGAACCACACCCATGCACCAAAATATATATAATAATATATATATATATAAAATATATATATATATAATATATTATATATATATATAATATTATATATATAATATTATAGATATATATAATAAATATATATATATAATATATAATATATATATATATATATAAATTATATATTAAATATATATATATATATATATATATTTATATATATATATATAGTGTGTACTAAGGTCAGCTGGCGCCCCCCGCGATTTATTTTGTGTGCCCCCATTTAGTCATGGACGGGGTGGATAGGTTTTTGGAACTTGAATGACAAAAATGTTTTCTTGTTCATATCAAAGAAAAATCCCATTAGCATCAAAAGAAACCAGAGTGGGTTACAATGAAAAAAAAGGTTTATATATAATATATATATATATTATATAATATATATTAATATATATATAATATATACTATATATAATTAATATATACTATATATATATAAATAGTAATATATATATATATAATATTTTAAAAATATTTTTAAAAATAATATATATATTATATATATATATATATAATATATATATTTATATATTATATATATATATATAAAAAGAGATGCGCATTTTTAAAACCCTTTAACATTACTGTTATTGGTAAATTAAAGCAAAAACTTACTAATAAAACAATACAACAATTTCTCATACTTTTAACTTGACATTAATAGTCTTCTTAATGCTCCTCATAAATCCCCTTCGTCTCTTTGCGTCACAAAATGTTCGCACTAATTCCAAGTTCCAGTGCGCGAACCCGATTATACTCTATGCCAGATAAGTACAGCCAATTCACTTCACCTTACGGTCGTCATGGTACTTCATCAAATAAATTTTTATTAGTTTTAATTTTTAAAAAGATCTCTCAGCAGATGATGAAGCTACTGGGAGTGTCCAGAAACATTATAAAAGTTGTACACACGTCTGGAATACTACAAGACAAGTTATTTTATTTTCAATCAACAAATATTCCGCCACTTGTATATTTTACATTTTTTCTTTTCTTTATAATACAGTTGCCACAACATTCCTGAAGCAGGCAAAAATTTCCGTAACTAAAGAACTTGTCAGTAGGCTTCATATTTTTTGTAAAACTTGTCAGCAGAACCCCATGAAGCTCTTAATGTTTGTTCGTTAAGGGCTGTAGGGCCTCCAAAAAAACAAAAAATAGTTTTCACCTTCCTCATTACTCTGGTACCCTCGATTCACTTGGCCTATTAGTTTATCAATGGCTCTGTAAAAAAACACTCACCCTGAAAATGTGCAAAGGATCAATGAATCAAATTCTTTAGGAAAGCTTCATCAAAGAAGCTTTTTGTCACTTGCTTTTGCGGTTAGTATGCAATGAATTCTCGATTTGCCAGTTCTTGCAATTTTTCTGGGCCTCTTCCATAGCTTGTAAAACTCTCCCCGCATCTGGTTTAGTTTGGTTTGGTGACACACCTTTTTAAAAGAGTGGAAGCTTCATCAAGGGATATGTCTGATTTTTAGAGTGTTTTAGAAGTGATGTTAATACTTTCCAAAAAATTTTGCTTTTTGAAAGCACAAGCATTAAAATGAAGTGAAAAGTAAACATTTGTCTTCTTAATGCTTCTAATAACTACTTCAGAGCTCTTTGTTGAAATTAGGATGATTTTTGATAAACAGTTCAAAATATAAATGAAATTAACTTTAACTGCTAACAAGCAATCGAACTCGAAGAACATCTAGTTGGGCACCGTCTTTTAACAGCTTTGTTGAACCACTTGTGATAGTCGTGTATTCCGGACTCATCTTGGAGACTGACTGAAATAGCCATATAAATCGTTCTAATCCAGTCCGCATTCATAACTATCAAAATCAATCATTTCTGTAATCTCCTTGCACCGAATCATTCAAGACTAAGTTAAGGTTGTGATTGCACAATGCACATACTCTGCATTAGGCGACTTTCGCTTGATTTTGGTCTGACAGTCCAATGTACTCCCGTGCTCATTAACTAGTATTCAACTCCAAGTAGCACCATCATGACCCTGCCTCTGCCACTTTTAATAAATGTTATTGCCTTGCTTCAAAACTTAGACACTTCACTTTCTAAACCTCCGGCCTTTTGATTTGTTATGGAGATAAACCCCAGGAGGTATGACTCATTAATTTGAAGCTTGCTTATTCATCTATAATGACTGCAGACATACATATACTTATACTACTGCACAGTGTTCAGCTTTAGAAATATTCTCTGGAGTGTCGTATTCTTAATTCACATAAGAGAAAAAAAAGGGCGCATCTTAGTTTTCCACTTTATTATGTCACAGAGCAATGTTGTGAAGACCAAACCAATTGAGTTCACTACTGAATAAAGGAAAAAAGCACATATTATATTTTGTTTCGCTTTTCCCTAGTCTCCATGTAATTTTAAGAAGCGGAGTCATACACTGAGATAAGCAAATCAATAACTATGAGAAAAGTTTCCAGACTTTACTATACAATGTTATCTTGCTATCTCTCACGATGCCGTCGAATGCTAAATTAAAGTTGACATCGTGTATTATGACGTCCAAAATTCGCTTCAGTATTTCACGCCACTTCGCTACATCTTCTTGAAAAATCGGAAAGATATCCAGTGTATGTTACCTTATACTGTAGGTTACACATGCATTCAAGTGAACTTTACTGATTTCATGTTCTTTAATTTTTCTTACTTAAACCCTGCCAATCGTTTATTGTTGCCTTTACACCAAGCGTTATTATAATGGGGATCTAGTCTATCGGCAAAGAGCCAAACAAGGTCACAATACACACCATTTAATAGAGGTGATTAACATAACCAAAATCTGTCTATTTTTTGGCCTGTTTTAGCTTTAAAATAATAGTAGTCAAAATTGAATGACCTGTTTGTTACAGCTTCTTTTGGGAAAGGTCCTTGAGGTTTACATGGTTTTGAATTTAACCCTGATATTTTAAAATCGTCCTGCAATAAATCATTTTCACAATAAAGGCCAATATCTGTATTTATCGTGTCAAAATTACCAGTATCCGTTATACATAATTTCATTTCTATCATCAATAAACTGATGAACATCAGACCCTGTCTTAGAATTTTTGCACTGCATTCACCGTATCGGGCTTCAGGGATCATTATTAATTTCGCCTTTACTTACTTTGACTGCGATCCACACCAGCAAACAGCTCTTACGTCATTTTTTCTCCCGTTCCACATCCACTAAATTCGCGGAGGGCTTACAAAGTTGCTAAATGTTCACTTTTTATACACAATCAGTAATCATATTCATCACTAAGAAATAGTTGCAGTATGATACTTACTACTACTACTAATACCGGCGTCTATATCAGCTTTGCGAAAATTAAATGTATTTTCTATTTCTTTGCTTTTCTATATCTTTCTTTTTTCCCTTTTAAGGAATTTTGCACCACTTGGACGTTTATTCTTAAACATTCTTAAAGGTTCAAAGAATAAATAAAATTAAGAACAATAAACAAACCTTCTACATTAACCCGTTGACACACAAGAAATAACACGGGGAAATAACGAGCTCAACTGTTTGACAAAGAAAGACAATAATAGCAATGGCGGTTGGCGGCTTCTGATTGGCTTCTTAAATCACCTGATGCCGCGTTGGCGAAGTCGCGTTAGGAGTAGGGATGCCGATATATAAAAAAATATATCGATATATCGATATTTTAAATATATATATTTATATATATATATATATAATATTATAAATATATATATATATATATATTAATATATATATATATATATATATATATATTATATATATATATATAAGCTAATAATGACTATATTAAGTATATACTATATATCTAAATATATACACAAAGAGAGATTAGAGAGAGAAAGGATACGAGGTATGGAGAGACTGAGACTAGTAGAGAGAGATATGAGAGAGAGAGAGGATGAGAGAGAGGAGAGAGAGTAAGATGCAGACTGGAGATGCTTTCATTATGGATTATGTCATCGAAAAGTGCGTGCATCTCTCTTGCCCGCCATTGTGGGGGCCCCGGGGGGGGGGCCCCTCTGGCCCTGCGCCCCCCCCCCGCACCGCGGGGCTTGCGGGGGCGTTATTTACGCCACTGTATATATATGATTGAGGTATAGATGTAGTATATTATATATATAAATATTATATAATATTATATATATATATATATATATATATATATATAATATATTATATATAAGTATATAATATAATATATATATATTAGTGATGGATCGAATAACCGCAACCGCATATATTTTGACAACCGCAGCCGCATCCGCGGTTTTCATTGTTCTATACAACCGCAACCTCGGTTGTCACTAGTCTTCACAACCGCAACTGCGGTTGTCAGGAAATTATCTTTTTAAAAATACTCTTATGCTATCAAAAGACTCTCTCTCTCTCTCTCTCTCTCTCTCTCTCTCTCTCTCTCTCTCTCTCTCTCTCTCTTCTCTCTACTCTCTCTGTTCTCTGCTCTCTTCTCGTCCTATCTGTCTCTCTCTCTCCCTTGTTATTATATGAAAAACAAGGATCCGGTTTGTTATTACTCCTTAGATACTTCTAAGATAAGACAGCTTGGGAGTTCTGATTTTACACTAATTGAAAAATGTATTTCCCTATTGGAGATATTTGAAGATATTACTAAAAAGTTAAGCTTTCATTCGTCCTCTATTTCACAAGTAATTCCTTTTATTATGTCGTTAAAAACTCTTCACCGGATCTCAGATTTCCAGGCTGAAGAGGGAATTAAATCAGCTTTACAAACAATAAATTCGGAGTTAACTCGAAGATTTTATAATTTGGAAAAAAATTCCTTGTATTTCATCGCAACGTATCGAGATCCTTGATATAAAGGGAGATTTTTTTCAACTTCTTTTGTTTTGAAGGAAGTTCAGTAAGAAATAACAAAACAATGTAAGGAACTTAATTTACAATATGGAAAAGAAATATCTATTAGCAGACATCCTTAAAGAATTTAAACTGCAGAAATAAAGCAAACTTCAACATCCAAACCAAAAACTCTGCTTGAAACCATGAATTCTCATTTAACATCAAGTAGTGATGATGATACAAAAATAGTTTAATAAAAGTGTTTTAGATGAAATAGCAAAATATCAAAGAGAAAAAGGGATTGATCCCGAAAATGATCCTCTAACGTGGTGGAGAGAGAACGAACATAATTTCAAAGACTGAAGATGATAGCTAAAAGATATTTGTTAGGCCCATCTAGTAAGTAGTATACCAAACGAGCAACCTTTCAGCGGAGCTGGATTAATTTATAACGAGAAAAGGATGAGATTAACAGGAAAAAAAGGTTAAAAATGTTATTCCTTAAATCCAACTTGCCGCTTCTAAAATTCGATTACAAACACGAGTAACTAAAGAAGCACCTTTTATCGGATACTTTCCAGTTTCCACAGGGCGGAGGATGGGGAAAGTGGATGGTGGGGTGCATTGTGCACGGGCCCTCGTCCCTCACTCTGGTAACTCTTGTAAACAGACTAAATTGCACATTAAACAAACACAAATTTAGAAATTTTCAAGGTTATAATACTACTACTACTACTACTAATAATAATAATAATAATAATAATAATAATAATAATAATAATAATAATAATAATAATAATAATAATAATAATAATAATAATAATAATAATAATAATAATAATAATAAAAATAATAATTCAATTCAGTTCAAACAATTTATTCAATACCTGGAAAATACAATTTAGTCATTAAATAACAAAGATGACATACATTTTTATTATTATTATTGCCAATATTGTAAATATTTAATACATACAATCAATTATAATAAAATTTATTTCCCTAGTATGTGAAATGGGTCTACTAATTGCAACACAGTGTTGTGTCCTTTGAAACCCGAAATACATTTAACAATAATGTCTAAAAATAATTAAAACCAATAGCGAATAAATATAATAACACAATTAAAAAATAATTAATAATAATTTATTGCTTTTTATTATTATTATTATATTATATTTATTATTATTCATTATTTATTACATTATTATATTATTAATTATTGATTATTATTATTATTATTAGTAGTAGTAGTAGTAGTAGTAGTAGTATTAGTAGTAGTAGTAGTAAAAAAGCAAAGGTTAACTTATATTTTTATTGGACAATTGCAACCGCAACCGCGGATGTTGAAAAATTTAGGAACCGCAAAATAACCGCAACCGCGGTTATATAAAATTTCAGCATCTCGCATGATCTATTATAAATATATATATTATATAATAATATATATATATATATTATATATATATATTATATTATGTAATATTTAATATATAATATTATATATGTATATAATATAATAGTTAATATATATAATATATAAGTATATAGTTATATAATATATATAATAATATATATATATATATTCGATGTAAATACTGCTTAAAATAAACCGCAGCTCAATATGTATTGACCTTAGTGTGAGCGGAGATGTGTAGCTTGGAGTACCTGACGCGGAACCATAGAGCAGTCCGATTTGTCGGTATCTTTTTAGTTCATTCGCATGGGATCAATGGTCAATTGATATTTCCATCTTGCAAGGGCCCTCGGATCTAATTCCTTGGTAAGTGAAAAGAGAAATACTTTCGAAGGATATTTAATTTATCAATACATATTAAGCGTGGTTTTATTTAAAGCAGTATTTCATCAATACATATAGATTTCTCCGTATGAGGTTCTCCATACATGGGTCCTTGTGTGTTGCCTTTTACCCGAGTGTGACCAGATGCGCAGCTTGAAGCGGTACCTGACCTGACATTTAGGCAGTCTTATTGTTGCCGTATCTTTAGCTCATCGTGGCCAAGTGGTCAAACACTTGCTATTCCGTCTGCGAGGGCCCGGGATCTAATCCTGGTAAGTGAAGAATCACTCTAAGAGGTATTTTTATCCATATATATATATATATATATTATATATATATATATATTATATAATATATATATATATATATATATATATATATATATATATATATATATATATATATATATTAATCCCTGAATGGCGGGCATCTTTGTGATGCTCAGTTATTTCCTTACCGTATGATCTACGTGTCATAGGAGGCCACTATGAAGTTGGGTTGGGCAATCGCTAACAATTATAAATACCCTAGGAATACTTATGCATGCCTTGGACCTGGTGGTGATCCCTGTAAACGATCTTTTATATTTCTGCGAAACTGTATGAAATGTCTGGGTGCATGAAATGTTAGAGGAATAAATAGCGAGGAGAAGAGGAGAGGTGATGGATGCATTTAGAAAAAGTAAGTTTGATCTACTTCCTGTAATTGAAGCAAAGATTTAAAGAAGAGGTGAAGACAAGTGGTGTGTGGTAAAATGTGTTCGTGTTGGAGTAGAGTAGAACTTGAGAAGAATTTAAGGAGCTGTGATTCTAATGATAACTTATAACACAGAGCTATATTGAATTATATTTGTGTGACTACTGGAATTCCAGTGGTTAAATTTAAGTTTGACAAAGTTAAATTATGTGGTTTTAGCAAATGACGCATCTGGTGGTGACGTTGAGTAGAGTGAGACTTTCTTTGACAATCTGAAAAATGTTTTGGATTGGATGAGTGAAGGCTTCAAATTAACTGTGTTAGGAAACCTGAAGTGTTGGATAATGATCTAGACAGTGGTTTTCTAACAGATGGCTTTGTGGTTGCGTGAGGAGGTGAAAATGGTGAATGGTGGGAAGATGAATGATTCTGTTATAAGAAAGGTATGTGTGTAAGTAATTTCTTTTTTTACTTTTTTAATACAAGACAATTAATAATTACGGAAGATTTGCTATAGGTAAAAATGATGTCGAAGTGGAGAAATGATTGACTTTGTGTTGGTTAAGAAGGAAATGTTAAGATATGTGATGGACGTTAAATTAGTGAAGGAGATGAGGATGGTAATAGGGCTATATTATGTTTTATATAATATTAAGATAGTGGGAGCATGAAAGGAGGAGAAAGGAAAAGGAAGGATGGGGAGAATGAGGAGTGAAAAGTTAAATGAAAAGGGTTATAAGGAAAGGCGTGTTAGAGAACTTCCAAATAAGTCAGCTGAATGTGAGCAAGATGAATCTCAGCAAATCAGGACGTAAATGAAGGAAGGGTTTGTTAGCAGTGCAGGAGAAGTATGAGAATTTTTTTAGTGGGATGAAAAAATGTTAATAGTGAATGGTGGAGTGAAGTGATGATGCAGGCTTTTAAAAGTAGGAAAAAGAGGCATGGTCGAAAGTCCGTAAAGAATGGTTGGCGTTAAAAAACCCACCCCAATAAACATTTAAAAAAAACAAAAAAAAAACATACGCAAGTGTTTTTTTTTAATTTTTAGCTATTATTTTAAACAATTTGAGAGATATTTTTAAAAATTATTAGTATGCAATAATATAATAACAACTATATTATGTTTCAGTATTAGTGAGCCTAGTTGCATTTTATCAAAGATTTTCACAGATATATATATATACCTTTTAAATATTTGAAATAAATGAGAATGAAAATAATAATTCTAAAAATTTAATGCAAAAGTACAAAGCAATGTATCTTTAAATTTTATTTTCTGGGAAATAATAACTAGGTTCCATTATTAAAATTATAATACATTTTTCATTCATAAAAAAAGTATAAATTCTTTCCTTTGGTTAAAAAATTACTAGCATATATTTTGAAGTTCCATTATTTCATAAATTTATATAGTATGCAATAAAGTATAAAACGTTGAATGAATCACATTTCCCAATATATATATATATATATATATATATATATATATATATATATATATATATATATAATATATATATATATATATATATATATATATATATATATATATATATATATATATATATATATATAGTGTTGGGAGTGGTGAATTGGGACACTTTAAATAAAACTTGTCTCCCTTCTTTTCCCTAATACACTTTTTAAATTATTTTTTCTGAAAATCATTGGGCTATAGATCATAAGCGCACAAATAAATAATAATATAATTCTAATAATAATAGTTAAATAAAAGTTTAAATGATCATTCGAGCTTTGGATGGGGTGAATAGGGGATTTAGCTCATTTGTGAAATTGTGAATAGGGACATCTCTTGGAATTCATATTTGTGTATAAATTTATTTTTAATTTTAATTTTTACTTAAAATAGGTAATTGTTTATTATATTAAAATTAGCCATAAGTATAAAAATGTCAATAATGGCACATAAAAT
>JABUQX010133383.1:5000-7500 GCA_015478945.1 Trachelipus rathkii | reverse complement strand
TCTTATTAATTGCCTGTTTGTTGATATTTTTTATAATTAAAATGGATTCAGATGGAAAAACATACGTTACGTAATCTTTTAACGGGCTGGAATTTTAAGATAAGTTTTTAATGTCTCTCCTTTTTTAACTTTTTAAACTCTACATATTTACTAGGCATACATGCTGCACATATTTACTTTTACGTACGGTATTCAGCCTTTACTTTTGCTTTTCAAGTTTTAATGTAGATTACTAGTTTTTTTTTCCTTTTAATTTTGCGTAAGAAAATTTGCTAGTGTGTGGGAGGAGTGCTTGTCTGTTTTTAGTTTTCTAGGTTTTACATAGTTAACATATTTACTGTACATACGATTTTAGAATTTTCTTTCCATTTTTTGTGAACATAAGGTATTTTAATTTTTTTATTTCTAGGGTTTTAACGAAGGTCACTTTTAATTTTTTGGTGTGTATGTAAATTTATGTATATATACTTATTTATTGTTGGGATTTAGTTTATGTTAAATTTTTATCCCGACTCCTCCTTTTGTTTTAGTCCGCTTTTGTCTATTCTTGTTTGTGTGCGTGTGAGAGAGAGAGTAGTGGGTGTGTGTGTGTGAGAGAGAGAGAGAGAGAGAGAGAGAGAGAGAGAGGGTGAGGGTGGGGGAGAGAGAGAGAGAGAGAGAGAGAGAGAGAGAGAGAGAGAGAGAGAGAGAGAGAGAGAGAGAGAGAGAGAGAGAGAGAGAGAGATGGCAGGTTTGCATAGACGCGGGCTTTCTATTGACTTCACCAACATCCGTGGCTTAAAGTCTAACTTTGCCTCTGTGGAATATCACCTCTCTAACTCTAGCCCTAACCTTTTGCTCTTGTCTGAGACTCAGATGGCTAAGAATTCATCCTGTAATTCTTTTGATGTATCCAACTATAACTTATTTCATAATTTCCGTCTGAAGGGTGGAGTGTGTGCCTATGTAAACATTAATACTCCTGTAACACGTCTCGTGAATCTCGAATCTCCTAACTTCGATGTTCTGTGGTTTAAAATCTTTCTTCCTTCTACTACAATAATCTTGTGCTTCTGCTACTGTTCTCCTAATAGAACAGATTTTCACTCCTTCTTTGAATATCTTACTACTTCTCACGAGACTGTTATATCTTCTCATCCAAATACTGAGGTCCTCTATTTAGGGGATTTCAATGTACACAACACTGAATGGTTGGGGTCCTCTCATACCGATTTAGGTGGGGAGGAGGCCGAATCATTCAGCATTCTCAACGATCTGGAGCAACTAATCAAAGAACTTGAAGAACCCACACACATTCCCAACCAATTCTTGAACACACTTGACCTATATTTTACCACTCGTACTTCTCTCTTAGGTACACCACTTTCGCTCTATCAGTAAATCTGACCACAACCTTATATCTCTTAATTTTAATACTTTCTCTCAACAGCTCCATCCTGCCCTACTCGTTTTCTGGCACTTTAATCCTGGCCAATGGGGCCTACTTCGCTTCTGCGCTAACTATAATTGGAATGACTGCTTTGTCTCTGGTGACGCTTCGGCTTCTGCCGTTAAGGTGGGAGCTGTAATCGTTGATAGATGAGCAGGTTCATTCCTTCTGCGACTAAATCTTTCTCTCCTCATAATCCATGGTTCCGATCGTGCTTGTTCTCTGGCCATTCCGGCTAGAGACAGTGTATCGGGGGTGGAAACATTCTCGTTCTCCTATCACTCTTGCCAATTTTCATTCTGCTGAAATCGTTTGCAGGGATACTCTTCGACGGGCAAAGCGGGCTTTCATCAGCTTAAGTGCGCTAACCTCCTTAGTTCTCCTACTGACAAATCTTTCTGGCCTCTTGCCAAAAACATCTCTAACAACTACTGTAAATCTGTCTTTCCTCCTTATTCGCCCTGATTGTTCTGTTGCTAATTCTCCAACTGAAAAGGCCTAGTCTCTTCAGCCTCCTGGCCTCCAACTCAGCACGACGATTCTGGCTATGCATCCTCCCCTTCTTTACTCTACCACCTCTCAAATTGTCCTATGCCTTTGCACTGTAATTACATTCAGTCAGGTGCACTTAGATAAATCTGAACGTTAGAGGCGGGTGGCCCGGATAGCATTCCTCCTCGAGTTTTGAGGGAGTGTGCCGTGCTATCCCCGCCCCTCGTCCAACTATATTCTCTATGTCTCAATACTAACACTTTCCACTCAGTGTTGGAAGCACGCACATGTCAACCTATTCCGAAAAAGGAAGCCGCTCTGATCCTTCTAACTATCAACCCTATAGCTCTTGCTTGTATTCTATCTAAGATCTCTGAAACTCTTCTCAACTCTCATTTCTTAGGTCATCTGGAGTCTCTTCACTTCTTTCTGATCGCTAGTACGGCTTTTGGTGTTCACGGAGTCTACTGGCGATATACATTCCTATCTCTCACTGATTTATGGTTTTCCGACCTCTAGGAACTACCGGGAGACTTGCGTGGTGGCGCTTGACATATCAAAGCATTTGACCAGGTATGG
>JABUQX010133382.1:0-20925 GCA_015478945.1 Trachelipus rathkii | reverse complement strand
GCTAGCTCCCATGGTCGTTACCATTGATGAGTCATCCCTACATCGAAAATATCACTCTCCATAAGCATAGACTGGTCTATATTAGAATATATAGTTATATACCGAGTGGTAATAAGCAACTTTAAAGGCAATTAAGAAGTAAGAGATAATTGAAAGGTGAACAAATGAAGAAATATTTCTACTTATTTCTTAGAGACATTTCTTGGAGACATTTATTTGCATAGGAACTTTTTAGATCCGAAAGAGTTTCGGTCTGCTTAAACCGAAAGCTAGGTTTTTTTAAAAAATAAATAGAATTCTCCCTCACGCTCACTGCAATTGCCTCTAATTCTATATTTAGAGAACTGTCTCCTAGGCAGTTGCATACTAGAGCCCGGACGAGGGTGTCGAATCCTTGTCACATGGCTTTAGGTCAGATCTTCCAATTTATGCTCGAATAAAGTACAACTTTCTTCTCAAAGTTTCGAATCGGATAGAATTGTCACTACCTCATCATAAAGTAATTGAAAATCAACTTTTCTTTTGTACTCCATTCTTTTCCAATGGGTTTGCTGTCTTCAATTTCTTCTTTCTTCTTCAATATTTTTAAATATACTTAAATTATTGGTTTTTTCTTCTACCAAAACCCAAAGTAGCTATTGTGCATTATCGGTTTTTTCTCTACCAATATTTATCATGTCGCTGCTTTTACTAAATCTCGCCTCATAAAACTTTATATGTCAGACAACAATAAACCATTAAAATAGATTTTCTTTTATTGAAATTATTAGAGCAAGAGCAAAGTTCCTGGTTTATGCTCCACTTGTGTCCAAAGGCGAAAATTCTTTGATGGAAGTTACGTGATTGAGGGATCTGATGCTTTTAACACAATGTTAAACAAACAAATATTTCCACCGTTTCAAAACTCCTCATATGTACTATGCAAAGGATTCTTTAATTTCAAAATTTAATATATTTAAGTTAATTAACCCATTTGTGGCTTGGGGACTTTGTTAAAATGTGCTTAAATATTTAAAGGGCAACATGCCAAATTGTTAACATAGTCCTTAAGGCGTAGTGCGATCGATGAGATACATTCTTGAACGGTACTTTGCCAGCCATTTTTCCTACTGGGTGTGACCGATTAGATCACCGTCTTAGTAAATTGAATAAATTTTATTTGCTCCCTTTTGTCAAAATATTATTACATTTATTTATTACAGTTATTTATATTATTTTAACAACATTGATTTATGCGTGTTTGAACATCAAGCTATTATTACAAGTTAGAGGACGGCGGATATTGCGATATCGATGAAGGTTTACCTTGCTTTAGAAACGAGAACACTTTAGCAAGTTATGAACTCAAGGCTATTACAAGACTGAATTCTTTTACGAATATATTTTAAAAATTTCTAATGATTTCTTAATTGTTCTAGTTTGATTTACCATGTGCAGGTTACTACTATTAAACTCATATGTTTAACATTGAATAAAGTAAAAATCGAATTGAATTGAAGTTCACAACAATTCTTTATAAGTTAGTGTATTCAAACTTTTTCTTGAATGAATCGAATGTAGGCTAATGTCACTCTTAATTTAAAGGTAAAAGATTTTTTATGATTTATATTGTTGAATGAAGATAGATATTCCTTTGCTGAATTTGTTTGAAAACGTTTATGACAAAGTTTATGCCTTACATCATATACAATCATAAATAATATACAGTTAAGTTACTTAACAATCCCCAAAAGTTCAAATAATTTAGTAGTGAAAACTTCTATTAATTTTCCTCTCAATCTTCTTGTCTCTAAAGGATATCACAATTGGATCATACTAAATTACAATGTAGTCGTTAGCTCGTATATGATTTACTCTCATATTCACGGTATAGTTAATTTGGCATTTCTCCTTCTTTTCTGGAATTCTATTCTAAGGTTTATTCTATCATTCTGTTATATATATTGAAGGGTATTGAGACTTTCAAAATCAAGTTCTTGAAGATCCGTTAAGGTCTAAACGAATATCTTTCTATTAAGACGAGGAAGTTATTATATTTTTTAGTTATATTGGCGAAGTTTCTTGCAATAAATCCTAGAGCAATATTTGCTTTTTTTAACATTTAACAGCTTCAGCAAACTTTAAATCCTTTTTAATTAATACTCGTAGATCCTTTTCCTCAATGAGTTCCTGAACCTTTAACTGAATCCAAATCTTATTAAGATTCCACATCATATTCATTGTTCCTACTCTCAAAATGTATATTACCTTAACATTAATCGGTATTAAATTTCATTTGCGCATGTTTTTTGACATAACTTTAACAATCTTATCTCAACATCGCTTTGGAGTTAATTTGAATAATCTTTCGACACATATTATATCGATTTCCAGTTTCAGTATCATCCGCGAATTTCGAAATATTGCCTCAAATATTATTATCAATGTCATTTGCTTATATTATGACAGTATTGGACTCCAGGGAGGGAGAGAACGAGCATACTCCTTAGATAACACCAACTTACCTAACATAATAATAATCGTAATAAATAATAATAATAAAATTGGAATTGAGATAATATCAATAATTAATAATAATAAATAATATAATAATAATATAGAAATAATAATAATAATAATAATAATAATAATAATAATAATAATAATAATAATAATAATTAATAATATTATAATAATAATAATATATTAATAATTAATAATAAATAATTAATATCAATAAAAATAAATAAAAACTACTTAATTATTATTATTATTGTGTTAGATGTACAGGCACCACCTCACCTCCAACGGGCCAAGGATAAGATCAGGCTGAGAAGCGTGCACACTACTGGTCTGAACAAATCGAGCACCATTTGATGCTCGGCTCTTGTTCCATATATATGTTTCCAAATGTCCAAGGAAAAGATTTGAATGGTTGTCGGAAAACAATATATATTTAGTCAGTCAAAAAATAAAGTAAAAAAAAGACTGAAATAATGGTTATTTCCTCTCATTTATGATTTATAGTCTAAGATTAATAACAAAATCAAATGCTATAAAAGAATATTCACTTCTGATAGAGTAATTCAAATGAATATGGAAATTGCTTTACTTACGTTTAGTGCATATTAGATAAGATCATGGTGATTAAATCTTTTAGAAAGGTGTTTATGGACCGTAATAAAGTTAGGAAAAAAAACGTAACAGCGAGGCAAATAGTGGTCCAGATGGGAATCAATTCAAGAAAGTATATGATGAAAAGACTTGTCGGAATAGGTATAACGTCCAAACTAAAGATAAACATTGTGGCGACGGCAAAATTGCAAATGGGAGGAGGTCTCGGACATATAGTGGACTGTGAGTGATATTAGGTGTGGCCAATACGTAGGCGTGCAAGTATCACCCTGTAAGCGCTTTCGTCCGTGGGAAGAAGACCACTCACCGATGGTTTCGGCTTTATGTTTCTGAGTTTCCTTCCCCGCGATCACTCGTCAGCACTCTTGCCAACAAGATCGAAAGCCCCGTCGTAGAGCAGGATAGTATCAGTTGATGGGAGGCGGCCTTATCGAATGGCATCCGGGAGGTAGCCTTGGAACAACTCCTGAGAAGAGCAGAGGCGGCCATTGCCTCTCTGTCAAGCGATTTCATTGCCAGTTACCCCTACGTCAGAGGAGGTCCAACATTAAAATAATTTCGTTTCTTACGGGAGTGGAGAAGTAGAAGAAATTGTTGTACACAGCTGATATATTGCGTTTTTAGAATAGGGTTTTAAGCGTTGATAGCGCGCAATAGCGAAATCTGAATAAACGGGACATATGAGTGATCCTTGGTTAAGGATTAGAATTCGAGAAGGGCATACATTATAGCCATTAATTCTGCCGTAGAAATTAAAGCATAAGAGGGAAGGGTATGGAGAGTTTGCTCAGGTCAGGGAAAGACAGCAGAAGCGGTCCCACACTAGGTCCCCTGTTTTTAGAGCCGTCAGTTAAACAACTGAGAGTAATTATTCACTCGTGAACTGCGTGACATGGAGACAGGAATGTATCCTTTTTAACAGATAATAGGTAGCAGGATGCAGATTTTAGGAGATGAACGTGTCAGAGCCAGACAAAATGGTAGGAGAGGGGAATAGCCAGGTGTGTACCCTTCACGTCATAAAAGAGAAAGGTAAGCACCCTTTTGATAAAAGGGATGTCTGAGGAAATTAAAAGTGTATGAAACCGTCTTATGCTAAAATGACCGTATAATTAGGATTCTGAGGTTTACCTCCTGCAGAATCGGTGGCAGAGCAGAGGGTAATTGGGTTTGAAAACGAAGATATACTTGTACCACATGATTGTAATCTCTTCTCGAAGGAGAGAGTGGTCATCACATTGGATTCAACTTCCAAGGCTTCACCTGGGGGTGGGAATGTTATCAGAAAAGTCCAGTGGAGAATTACGGATCGCTTCGTTATTGGAGGGTATCTAAACAGGCATGTAGACTTGATTATGGAGGCCTGACCATATACTGGCCACGCCATAATTAATCCAGTCGATCGAGATTATGGGCTATCGATAGACTTAAAGGGATTTTGGCTCGATCAGCACCCAAGATTTTTTGGAGAGGGGGCGAGATGACACACGAATATTATTATAACTCAAAGTCAAGGGTATAGCATAATTGACCGTATAACCAGTATGATGACAAGTTAGTATTTAAGGGTTATATTTAATATGCGGTGCTATATATGTTAAGTGGTCAACTCTAGGAGAGCCCTAGAAATATGACCTGTGAAGTTACAGGAATGGGCGAACCATTTAAGGTTAGGTTCGCTGGAAGAAGAGGGAAGCAGGTTCTCAGATTCCCTTTTTTCTTAAAGCGCACTGCTTGAGTTTTGGTGGAGAAGAAAAATGGTAAGCCATGGGAGCATAGCCAACTGGTGAATATTTCAATAGCTAGTTGAAGTTTGCCGTTCGAGAAGGGTCAGACCTGGCATCGTGCTATGTATAATGCTAAGTAATCGACATATAGAGAAAAATTGACAGTCGCTGGAAATAGATATATGGTATAAAGTATCTAGCAAACGTATTGCATGAGTATACATTCTATAAACATTACCCTTTGTCGGAAACGCCTTCATCCAGAGTAAAGTGGCGTGACAGAATAGAAGAGCAACGAACTTGGATGGGATCTATTTGACAAAAGACATTTAATGAAAAAGTGGGAGTTGTTCCACGAAAACCGGAGCGAATTGGAGTTTAAGGAGAGATCCCTAGTTCTCCACGTATGTATGTGTCGTAAGCCTTTCAAGGTCAAAAAAGACCGTCAAGAAACCATCCACCAGTTGAGAAAGGCTTCCTCGGATGTCATAATTTGGTCTAGGTTTTATATAACAAGGGATCCGCCGGATCCGAACGATTTGCGAAAGCAAATGGAAGTTTGAAAGTCTTGCGACTCTCCAGTATTACAGGGAGAAAGCGTTCCTGAAACCATTTTTCTCCATTAATTATTCAGGATCATAGAATAACCGATTTAAGTATAGAACATTGGTCTGGGTTAATACCACGACCACAGCTTTCCGGATACTTATCCCAAAGCCGTCTTGGGGATAGGAAATCTTACAATAGCTGTTAGTCCCAAAATAGTCGGAAAATGAGGTAATCGATCCAGATCGTTATATAGATCCAGCAAAAATGCTATGGCTGATGCACATCGCGCGTCATGTGACGGAGCCATGATATACGATAACTTCATGTCTGGTACAAGAAGCACCGTTCTTTTGCTACCTCGCCAGTTGCAGTTTTTGATAACTCTGCCAAGTGTGTTAAAAAGACGGGTTTAGGTATTGATCTATCCCCTTTCTCTGTTGAAAAAGTCTGGCAAGTGCTTGTGTGTCAGTTCTACCAGATTTTTGAAAGCTCAGTGTAGACGGATATTGAACTCGAAATGGCTTTAGCGAGCTATAACCTTAAACGCATCCGCACACCGAAGGAGCGGAGACGATATAGTATATCAGGCCATAACGGGAGTGGATGTGGGTGAGGAGTTATTGAACCGACGAGATTATTTCTGTGTAACTTTCCACACTAAAGGAAGGGAGTTTGTGGATACGTTTAAACAGTCGCAACATATATGCGCAAAGTTCTCGACACAAATATTGTTACGCGTTTGAACGATATATTCTCCAGAATCGCCGCTGCGGTACTGCTTTAAAAATAATATAGTTCGCCAGAGGATGTAAACTTAGGTACGGTCTTGTTATACGTGCTATTTGTAGAGTTTCATATAACTTCTTTCTCGCGTTGATGCATGTTTGCGCACCTCTGGACACACATGGACAGCATGCCCAAATTCGCCTAGGAAACGATGCGGAAGATCCAAGCTTCCGGCTCGACCACGAGTACATGACTACTTTTCTGAGAAGAATAGCAAGAAGGCTTCATAACATGTCTGAAATCGGGTTATATAAGTATGGAGAAAGATGGGATAAGCTGTGGTCTGATAAAAAAGGAGCCCACTTAGCTCGATTCATAACGCCAGCTGGGAGTTGGGTTTTTGCATTGGGCTTGGAACAAGCTTCATTTCATGCTATTGGACCCAGTGACGCCCCAGCACACACAAGCCATGATTCAACTCACAAGGTTACATGATCATTCACTGCGAACACATAACATACCACATTAATCACAAGCAAACCATACAGGCCGACCCAGGTATAATACGCAACGACTCCATAAAGGGAGTCTACACCCCCCCCGCTTGCACATAGGAGAGCAAAAAAGGATAATATATCCAAGTACAAGAAGAAAGTGTGTGATATCTAAACGGCTTCATAGACGTAGGCGGTCCAATGTGCTTAATCGATCACATGCCCAGGGCGAAAACGGGCGGTTAGCACAAGAAATAATCCCCCATTATACTACCCAACCATCATAATCTCTATGGACGGTAAAAATATGTGAAAAAAATACATAAGTGACAGTAAGTCACCCCACATAAATGGATAGGGATAGGCGGTATGGTATGAGTCACTAGAAAAATTATAAGATTAACATAATAATCAAACCTGATAAACATAAATCAATATATATACTAACTAAGTAGTAAGGGAGCATGTAAAAAGTATCAGCATAGTCTGAACCTTAGTAAATTCACTACTCGGAGTACGATAGAGGTACGCTAGAACTTATCAATTATAGTAATTGTCTGAATGGATAAAGGTGAATTTCTTGCTCGGACTACTGCATTGAAGTTTGAGTTTAAGAGGGACTGGGGAATAGGGGATATATTTGTGAATGAGTATTCTTGCCCCTCCCCTATCATTGTCACCTCTTTCTATAGAAAGTTAACGGCGATTTATATTCAGATGGGTTGAAAGAAGTCACGATGGATGACATAGTCGAAGTTTATGGAGAGAGTTTGACTTGTATATTGTACATTGTTATTATTGATTGAACAAGTTCTCTCGAGAAAAATTAAGGTAATAGCACTAACAATTACCATTGAAAGCGAAGTAAGTCATTGATGATTTATGAAATATTATGGTGGTGGTCTAATTAGAGACAATTGTCTCTATGTGACTGGGGTAATGATTTAGAGCAGTGGATACCATATCAGAGGGGAAGTTTGAGGCGTGAGGTCTCGGCGAGGAGGTGGGAACAAAACCTGGGGGTGCCAGTAGGTACGTCATACACAGAGATATTTGTTAGGTTGGTTATGACCTCTTTTAGGGAGGAGATTTTTATATGTTTATATTGGTTGAAAGAGTCAGTTCACCATGACATACGATCGTAAAGTTTGGAAATTTTCGAAGTGTATTATTGTGGTTCGAGTGGTGGTTCGAATTTGGTCAAATAGATAAAGAGCAACCAAATAGCTCGTAGTGATTATTTAATGGGAGTGGAATCATAAGTATCTGCCAAAGTAAGGAGTTTCAGAAATGTATCGTAAGGGATGTTAAAAGTTGCTTCCTTATAGAACTGTAGGTAGAAGAGATAGGAAATGTTACACGAAAGGTGTGATCTTTTTAGAGAAGGAGTTTGGAAGCGCGTATAAAGGTTGATTCCATATGGGATTCGTTGGATGACAAGTTCCGATACTGGGTAGACTTTGCTAGTAAATTCGTCGTGGGAGTGATTTGGGTGAGATTTGACATATTTAAGTTAGAAATGGGACCTCTGGGGCTCCCTTCATTCCTCCAATAGAACCAGAGCGCTTAGAGCGACTTGCGGCGTTTGCGTTGGGAACAGTCTTCCATTCGCCTTTTTCGGAAGCGCAGGAAGTATTTTATAGAAAGAGAGAAGTTGGTTCTCACATCCAAGCTCCATTTGGAAAGCTGTTTTCCATATCATCTGTTAAGATATAGAACCCCTTGGGGAGCGCTGAGATGGGAAAATCAGAAGGAAGAATTATAGGGAAGGACTTCGAAAGAGCTAGAGTTATCCTGCAACCTATTAGAGGGTTCATTGGTAGGCTGTCCGATAGCTGTGCGATTGCTTGGGACAATCTATTTTTAAAAAGTAGTTGATTTTGTTCCCTATAGTGGATCTTATGGGCAGAAAGGCTTTCTGAGTATAAAAAGTTACATTTGTTTTTACGATCTGGCGGGGTTAGTGTGTTTTGATTTAAAAAATCGGAACGCTCTGTATTTAACGAATAATCATTTTAGCTTGAGCGATTATTTTCATTTTTCTTTAGCCTCTTGGGTGGAACATCTCTTTCACCAGAGAGAATTTGAGAGTAACGGATGGGAGGTGAATCAAGAGACTCAAAAAGACGTCCTCTTTAATTTTAATACTCATTGTGTAGGCATGGGACAGTGTGTTTTGAAAAAAAAAGTGTTTTCCAAGATTTGTGTTGTATGAAACCAGCTCAGTTTCATTGAACTGGTTTGTTGAAGGTTAAGTATCCGGAAGATAGGGGTTGTTAATGGCTTTTGGACAAAGAGATTGAGTCCAAGTGGAGGGCTGCTTTTGTTCAATTTGATGAGTCGGTGGGCTACAAGTGGACAATACAGGCATGAAGTAATACAGTAAGCTGCCTGGAGTTTCACTGTGGATTTTGGGGAGGAGTTCTTGCTTGATGAGTTTATGTGGGTGGAATTAAGCACGCTGAAGGAGTCGGGTACACGTAGGCAGCCAAGTGATTGTGGCCGTAGGATCGCTTTGGTTTGTAGGATTATTTTTCATCAGGTGGACGTATATTGACATACTTCTCCTGCTTCATTTTGTGTATGTGTATGCATAATTCCAGAACCTCCTGTTCAAACAGGTAAGATGCGCATTTAAAAGGAAGAAACACTGTGGGGTCCTCCACGTTTATTCATACAGTTAGGAGGGTATTTTCACAGAGGGTCAACTACCTGCTCGTTGAAATAATTCATCGCTCACCCTGCAAGCACACCAAGTCTCCACATTCCTGCATCCTCCACTGGCGGACATATTTCAAACATCGCCTCTATCAATGCCACAATGATCGATCAAGCCGCCATCGCGGTCCCCTACGCGCATAAGTTATTTTCTGGCGGAATGACACCATAACCAGTTCGACTAATATTGACAAGCAACGTTATCTGAAGTCGCAGGCGTGACAAACAGTCTCTAATAAACGAAACCCAGGTACGTTATAATGAACCGACACTGTATCTTGTAAACACCCTATTTCTACCCTTTGAGTAGGTGTAGCGTGAGATGGAGGTGGATATTTAAAGAGTCAGCAGTTGAACGAGGATTGGTTTTATGTCAGGAGTATCACAGACTGAAAAGAGGGGGAAACATATAAACAGTTTACACATTTGTAATCAGTAAAATCTTTTCTGTTTGGAGATTTATACCCATATATGAGGACAGCTGTATCTTCCGCTTCATGTTCATAATTGAGTAAATAGATGCCTTTAAGATGTGTTTCTTTATTTACACTCGGGAGTACGAAATAGAGGAATATATCTGCAGGAGACACGCTTAGGTATGAAATGAATGATGACAGCAATAGAATCATTGAATATCGTACAGAGGTAGTACAGCTATCGTACTAGAAGAATGGACCCATTTCTCATCTTAATGTTACGACACCTGTGCTAGAGGATCTTCATTACGCACCTTAAAGCTTTTTCATAAGCTGCCAAATTACTTAGAAAGAATGGATTGTGCTCTTCAGTAGCCATTTGGATGGTAGATGGATTCGCAAGAATCCGTGAACTACCATCGGGGAATGATGTAATCTGTGGACATTCCTGATGAAGCGGGCGCAGAACTATGCAGCAATATGTGAAATCGTGTAATAACGATATGAGAACGAGCTTGCGAGGGGACCTTTGCGGGAATGCACCCGAACGTTTGGGCACCTTGAGGGAATGCAGAAGGAGCCGATTGCCAATGACGACACCTTGATCGGCCTGAGAGACCAGAGCAGAGGCCTTTCCAGGTGAAGGTCTTTGGCAGGGAGAGACACGGTAGACTCCATGTTCGAAGGCTGCAATCAAAAAGAGTAAGTCCATTTCATCTGGATCCTCAGGTTCGCGGAATCTTTAAAATCCTATCAGTTTCCGAGGCTTCCGTAAAGAGTTATCCATATGGTTGTATATTATATTAAAGGGGTCCCCCCCTCCTGGGTGTCGCGGCCCTTATTGACTGTTTCTTGTGCCCGGAGGACCGCGCTCAGCGGAGAGACGAGTTCTTTATATTAGATTGTCTTTTATGGGTCCGGGAAAAAGACCCAAACCTGGTGCTGGTTCGTGTGCACCGAATCAACGAACAAGTGATGAGACTCACACCCCTTCAGCACAGATGAAGCCAGATGCCCCCTCCGTAAGGAAGGGTGTCATTTGGCCGATTCATTACCTCTCATGGGGGGAAAAAAAAACTGGCCTCTTCGCTCTTAAGGACGCTGAGGTGCGAGGTGGTATATCCGTATATCCCGCCCAACCCAGCATCCCAGAGAGCCCCCAACCACTACAAGGTGAGCGATCCGGATGTGGAGGGGTATAATAATAAATAATATATAATAATAATAATTAAAATATATAATAATAACTAATATAATAATAATATAATAAATAATAATAAATAATATAATAATAAACGTAAATCAATAATTAATAATAATAATATCATAATAATAATATAAATAATATAATAACTAATATAAGAAGAAGTAAGAAAGAAGAAGAAGTTAAGAAGAAACAGAAGAAGAAGAAGAAGCAAATGAAGATCTATAAGTCACAAGTAAGAAGATCCGACGAGACATAACAATAGAAGACAGATTGATAAGATAAACGCATACATAGAAGTTACCAAGTATTCACTTAAAAACGGAATAAAGCTTCAAAACAAGAACAAGAAGAAAAGAAGTCTAACCACATCATACGAACCAGAGAATAGAAGAAAAGATAGATCAGAAGTAAGTAAGATAAGGTAAAGTTAAAAGAAAAAAGAAGAAGTAAAAGAAGAACAAGTAGTAATGCTCTGCTTGGACACAACGAGTAAGGAGCAGTAAGAAGAAAGAAATAAGAAGGATCAGAGTAATAGAAGAAGAAGTAATTAGATAAGAAAGAGATAGACAAGATTAGAGATATTAATATGCAAGAAAGATTCGTTGTTTTCTTTTTTCAGTAAATCTAAATGAATATATAAGAATATAAATTTCGTGTGATATGCATAACAACTCAATTTCGTATAATTTTTCCGCGTGGATGAAAATCTTGAACATTTTATTTGAAATACAGTATTTCAAACAAAAATAAATTTTGAAACTGTAATTTAATGTTTAAAATAATTACTTATAATTCTGGTCCGTTAAAGTTTCTATAATTATTCTAATAACGAAAAGATGCAAAGGTGTACAGAACGAGACTTTTTTTTTTTTTTTTTTTTTTTTTTGCGCTACAAAGATGCGGAACGACCTCTCAGCTTATCATGCATAACATAATTACTATCCTAATTTCTATCCTTTTATGAATAAATGTGCAAAAATATATAGTTTAAAATTTTCTACGCTACTTAAGACAAGTTATATTTTAAAAATAAACTTTCTCTGCGTTTTCGCTAATAATTGTCCTATGATTTAATCATGTACTATACTTGTGATCTTCTAAAAACTTTCGCTCGTCATTCTGCTGGCAAAGCTATCAAGATAACGCCCAGAAAAATGAATAAATTGACTGAGACTGGAATATTATTCACAATATATTTGAAATTGAACAATTCAAGTGGATTTTGCGTCAATCTTTTCTCTTTGTTCATTGCAATTTTATCAATTTTAATTTTCTCTACATTCTCCTTTTCAAAGTCACTACTTGATACTAAAAGAAAATTTATTGCATCAGTAACAGAAAAATTAGATTTTGCCTATCCTTTCTGAACACCTTTTCGATGACAGTTCTTGTCAAATGTGATTTATTTACTTGTTTTTGTATTAATTAATATATGATATCTCATTTTTGCTATGAAATAATTCCATTAAAAACATCATTAGATTTGTCATCAATTAAATGTCCAGATCATTTTTAATTTTCTTTCATTTAGATAATATTTTGATATATATTTGTTTTAGAATCTGATTCATAACACTTGCGACAACCTTAATTTATTCAGCACTGTTCATAGTGATTACAGTAGTAGAATATCATCTTCAGTGGCAGTGTTGGAAAGTCCTCATCTCCTTGTTATCTTCTCATATGGTTTTATAGGTTCAAAAACATTTCCATAGTTAATTCAATCATTGCCAATTAATGTTTTAATTTATTTTCTGAAGCAATTTTGCAAACTAGTTCAAACTCTAATTTAAATCTAATGAGAGTTCTTAATTTTGTAGTTTACTGTTTCAACATATGAGTTATTATTAAGATTATAATTCACCTTTGGTTGTTGAAACTTTACTTGTAGCTTTCTAGATCATATTAGATAACTACAGAGTGATTTGAAGAAGCAGAAAAATTAAACAAAGTACTTGTTGTCAAGTATTTTAACAACAAGTTATCTTTCATGATTTTTGTAACTTACAAATAGTTTAATTTGATGATGAATTGAAAAAAATTGATATGAAGATAAGTCAGGGTAAATATATAAATATTCGCACATTCGTACCAATTTCAAAAGAAAATCTACATCATCATCAATGCTCGTTTATCGTTAATCTTCAAATGTATTGCATCTAATGTATCTTCACATTGTTCAGTTATTTCATTCCAGTATGTGAGGATGGTTCTTATCGAAATTTGCCGAGTTAAGATATATTTAATATTGCCATTTGTTGGTTCTTATCGGATCTTCAGCTTTGCAGCATCAAAGATATTTTGGATATTTCTTTATAAAATTGCAGTCTTCTTTTCTTGAACTATTGAAAATTATATTTACTTTTGTGTACATTATATTTTGTAGTAGAACACTTGGTGTCTGAAAGGTGTGTAATATGTTCCAATGATCCATAGTACTTATCTGTGTGAGCAAGAATTTTCAATGCTGTTTTGCATAAAAACTAAATATCGAAAATGACTTAGCGTAGAGAATTGAACTTCAAGTATTTCGTTTTAATATCGCTCCTAGAATTCATTTCTTTTTTTTCAAATCCAGATCTTAGAAGTGTCCTCACATGTCTGACATAATTTAGCTGAATAGAGAACACGTAAACACTACTAAATCATGTATATTGTTCCATTCTTCCTGTTGGAAAAACTCTTTGGTCCAATCCATTGCGCCTGACTTTATAATGCCTTCATTTATATGACTTAATGTGGTAAGCCAAATATCAGACGTAAATGACTTATTGATTGATTTTCTTGCAGCTGAAGTGTTATTTTGTTTGATTGTTTGATTATTGTTGGAGATAATCTCGTTTCTAAAAGTATCTCCTTGACTGAATATTAATTGGTGGAACCATACGGTGACTTTATTAATCCTCCAGCTAAATCAATGTCCTGTCTACAACAATGGAAATGGCCACCCTTAATCTCTACGTAAATCTTCTTTCGCAAAATTTTGATAGAACTTTTTGTTTGCAGTGATCATTTCACTTAACAATGATAAAGTTTTTTTGCTGTTCAAAAAGTTGCAGGCCTTGTAAGAAATCTTTTATAGAGAAGAATTTAGATGATATGCTATTGATATATATTATCATCTGCTGTGTCTGTGATATAATGTTTTCTTTTTTCTGCCACTTTTCCTCTTGAAGAATTGATTTTATCTTCAAATATGTGGTTTTATTATCATTATCAAAAGATCCGAGTTAAAGGGTTTGTGTAGCTAATAATTATTGAACCTCTTCTTGGTTTCCTCTGATGTAGTGTGTCCAGTAGCGGCACAAAGACGCGTCGAATTTAATTGTTATTCGCTTTGACTCGTCTATATTAGTCTAGTAAAGAATATTAGAATACATAATGATCCGATGGAAATAATTACAGAATTTAGTTACTTTTAGTACTCATATAGATTATATGATATATATGTTAGTATATCTATAATTAGATATATATATATATATATATATATACTATACTTATAAATGATATGAGCTTGATGATACTGCGCTTTCTCGTTCTATCCTACCAGACATCTATGTCATTGTATCAGATCGCTACGCGCGCCTCAAAACGCTTAAACCCTTTCGCAAAACACATGGTGATCTGACTGTGCAGCATTTGCTTTGGGCGGCTCCCATCTCCGCACAGAAACAAAATTATTTCTATGTTACCCTTAACTATAGGGTAACTGGCAATGATATCGCACTGACATATGAGGCCAGAAATGGCCACCTCGCTCATTTCGAACTTGTTCCACACGGTACCCTCCCAGGATGCCAGGTCGGACAAAGGCTACCGCTCATCAACCGGATTCAAATTCCTGCCTTCCACAATTTGGGTTTTTATCTTATGGCAAACGCTGGACGACAATATTTGGAGGAAGAGCATAAGACTTAGAAATATAAAGCGCCGATCAATTCGGGCGCGTGGTCTTCCCCTTACAGACAAACCGCGTTGACACGAGTTATACTTTGCACGCGGCTCCGTCGATTGCGCCACAACTAATATCACTTTCCAGTCACACTGATTTACGACCCCCCCTCTATTGCAAAGTTGTCGGGAGTCTATACCCGCAATCCGTTACGCGCATATCTTCATTTAGATTGTTCCCAGCTGGACCTAGTGTTCGCCTCCGCCGTTCATTTTCCTACGCTTTAGGTCCCATATACAACCTTCCAAAATATTCCCTTCTTATCTGAATGCTTTCCCACCTTTGGAATTCTCTCTTTTTTGTTTCGATTGAGTGAATGTTCTCCATTAAATTGGATTTTGTTGGCGTAATTTACTAGGACTTGCTATGAATGCAAGGAGGTTAACTTTTGTTTAGTTTTTGTTTATTTTTAATTGATTAATATTCTTTCTCTATTAATCTTATTGTGGACGTGAATTATGTATGCTCCAGGACCCGCCCATGGGCTGGTGATTTTTTCAAGCGCCAAGTCTGGCAGACCGCGTTTGGTGACCGTGGGGGCCGGGGTGGGTCCGTCACTGACACCGATACTTGATATGATTATATCAATTATACTATATATCTATATAATATATTATAAAGATGTAGTATATATATATATATATATAGATATCATAGATATATCTTTATATAATTAATATAAGCAGCCGGGCTGGTATAAATCTGGAAATTTTAGATTGCTGCCTCGCGGCGGGACGTCCGGCTCCGGCCAGGATATTAAAGTTTTCAATCTTCTCCGGCCTCGGCTCCCGGGCTCCGGCATCAAAATGTACTTCTCGTGCATCCGACTAAATCGTATATATATAATACATGATATAAATAACTATAATAATAAACTATATATATATATTATATTACTAAGATACTAGTATATATATATTATCTACTATGAGAAGCCCGCGGCAGCTTGAAGCTTAGACAGGCGGAGCCATCATCGATATTTGTGAGACGACAATTTTCTCTAAGTTCATAAAAACACTTATCTAAGGTTCAGAAAAATTAAGTTAAGTTCTATTTTTATTGAAAAATTGTTCAGTGGCAAGCTTCTGCATAATTCCAGAAGTTTGACGAAAGACAAAGAAGTATTTTCTTAACAAAACATTTAACTTAAACTTAATTTTTTGCTGAGCTTAGAAAGTTTTTTCTTAAACCTCTTAGAAAATTCCGGGTTTCTCATGGAAATAGTGTGGTCCCTGTTCATACCAGCTTTAACCGGTATATAGTATACTATATAATATATTATATATATATATATATATATTATATATAGTATTGTATAGGATATATTATTACGTTATAGTAATATTATATATAGTAGTGATAGTATCTATATTATTGGATACCACACTCACGGGCAGGGCCCTTTCCAAAGAAGCAGAATTATGAAATAAATCAAAACTGAAATACAAAAATTACAAAGAAGAACAAAAAAAAGAAAAATGGAAAGTAACCCACTGTTCCCTTGCCTAACGCAATTCCTCAGGTGGGCGCAGACGCGGGGAGTTAATAGTGGAGGAAGAAGTGATATTGCGGGAAAACAGAAGAAGGCGCAAGGGCTTTCCAGCAAAACAGTATTGGTGAGAAAGAAGGAAAGGTTCTACAGCGGAGCGAGCCTCTGATGCTCCATATAGTTCACACCATGAGTTCATGACAAGAACAACGGCACACTCTGTGTGGTTACTTAGGGCCGAGCTCAGTGGTGGAGGGAATGCGAAGGTCAATTCTCCGCGCACTCTGTTGTATAGTACCTAGAAGAGAAGAGACAGGGCCACCAACGTTCACGAGCGTAGAGAAAGAGGGTCAAGGGAGTCAGAAAGTATGACACAGTTTATAAGTCTCCTAGCTTGCTATCACCTCATCCAAAACTTAGGGTGGAACCGGATCCACCCCAAGTGTGGAACAGTATTCAGTCAGGGCGCGATAAGAGCGCGTTTATATAACTGGAGTTATCTGCAGGCAGGAAAGAAGAGAAACAAATGTCACGCAATCTGAACAGTTTCCCAGCTTTTTTGAGCGGCCATGTTAGGCAACCGATGCTATATAGAGGCCTCCGAAGAGCAATTCCTACTTATGTTTTCGCAAAGAATGTTTATTGTATGTTGACGGTAAGACATTAGTCAGCCGTCACAAGGGATTGGAAAGTATGGGAGGTGTTCTAGAGAGGGAATATGAGAAAGTTGGAGTTTCAAAGAGGTTGAACTTCTCACAAGACTTACTGTTACCCCACTGAAGAATCCCGACCAAATCGGGAGTTAAGAATTGAATCAGAAACTGCTAGCACGAGAGGAACTCTAGGATATAAACGTCAGGGGCCACAATTGAAATGAGTGGAAAGAATGGGAAGGTTGAGGGTCATCGTGCCATTAAGAGTGACAGTGTGTAGAAAGTGCAGTAAGAAGATCTTGTGATAAAAAGTAGGAATTTAAAGTTGGAGAGAAAACAGAAACCTGAGGAACACCCAATATTGATAAATTTAAAGGAAAGATGTTGCTCCATCACCAAGAGCTACAATGGAAACGATCTGAAAGAAAACTCAGACAAGAGTAAGGCAAGCGAGAGGAGGAATTCAAAATACAATGGCTGACCAAATACCACTGATACCATATATATATAATATATATATATAATATATATATATTATATATATTATATATATAATAGATATATATATATATAATATACATATATATATATATAATATATATTATGATATATATGTATATATATATATATAAATATAGTATATACTATAATATATATATTATATATATATAAATATATATATATATCTATATATATTATATATAGATATATTATAATATATATATATAGTATATATAGTATATTATATCGAGTCCGCAGTCCGCAATTCCGCAATTGAGGAATACCAAAATAAATTTGCGGAATTGCCGGATCGATAATTGAAAAATGTTGCGGAATTGTAGAGTTAGCGGAGTGCCTATATCATTCCGCAGAGTTAGAGGACTTACCCAAAAAATTGATGTGGAATTTCAGGGGAATCCAAAATTTATAGACCACAATTTTGTAACGTTGCCTCTTTGTACTCTGGGCAGCAACACCAAAAACAGATCAGGTATTTTTTTTGCAAGATCATGTTTATATACAGGTTTCTCTTAGATTTCTGATAACACTTTCAGCATATTACAAATTGATATTGAGTGTACTTTAATAGCGCGATTCTCATATGATAATATTTTAGTTCTCGACGTCTTATTAAAGGCGTATAAACATCATTGACCATTTTTCGTTCATCCACTTTTGTTCCTAATAGCAACGAATATGTTATTTCCAACATTGAATTTTATCAAGTTTTGTGCCCATGAAAAATTTGATCTTGATTTTTTTTTTAATATTTTATCCCTGAAGGCGGGTAAGCATTTAGGAGAATAAGATTCCAGGATGCTTTTAATTTGTTAAATTTCTGTGAATGGTGCATAGTATATAAGATATAGTCGGTACTATACAATGCTTAAACACGTTAAATATGCGTAAACATATATACCTAGTATATAAATCTTCAATACTAAATGAGGCATAAATTGTCTGGTGGTTAAACCTTGCGATTAACCATGTTATGGTAGGCTTAATTCTCATATATAAAGATCATTTATTTTAGCCATATATTTAAGTATTAGAGTGAAATCCTTAGGTTCGAGAGAACTAAGCGAAAGTTATGTAAATATAATATAAATAGGCTGTGGAACTCAGGTTTTAGGTGGACGGAGCCGATTTTTTATTTTGGTGATGGAGCCGGGAGCATTATTGTTTTTTGATAAGGTGACGCTCGAGTGATTTTTTTCGGCGTGAACCCGATACCTGGAGCAGACCAAAAAAGGTGTGTAGCTCCGTCTCCGGTAATCACAAATCTTCCTTACAACACAGAAATTCAGAACAATGATGTTGACGCAGAGAAATTTTTAAGCAGAATTGTAAAGCATCTAATAATGTTTTGAAATAGAATTTTAGCCAGAAATGAGGTAAAATATTCATAACACATCACACTATTTTTTCTCTTTTTTCTTTTATACAACATTTTCTTAATTTTAAGGCATAGTTAATGTTAAAATTTCCATAGTGGGAGAAAAGGCCAAAAATGTATTGTACAGTAATCATAAATGATGAATAAAATAAGATAACATTGGTACCCAAATCGAAAGCTAAGCAAGTGATATTAGTATATATTATATATATTATATTTTTATATAATTATAATTAAATATATATATATATATATTTATAATAGTTTTATATGATATATATATAATATATTATATATATTATATATATAATTAGTTTATTAAGTAATATATATCTAATTTAATTTTTCAACATTTCGAAAATTACTAGGGAAGTAACTATCCGGTTATCCGGCGGATAACTCGATTATGATAGTCAAAACTTGGCCGCGTACCGTAGTTGCCGGTAATCCGGCACCTACACTGACCCAATACCATAATCATCGAGTTCATTCTTTTATACTTCAATCTCTAGTTTTATTACACAACTATAACATACACCTGATCCGCTTTGCAATCATTGTTCCTTATTGATTATAACTTATATATACGAGCCCTCTTAACCACCAGGCAAACTACGCAAATGCCTAGGCCAAGCGAATATGAGGGCAGCCTGGGTGGCTAGGAACGCGGCGCAATGACAGCAAATAAACAAAACAAAATAAAAACTTATATATATATATATTATAATATATAATTGTGTGGTGGTGGTATATAGGGATGTATGTGGTGTGTGTTGTTTGTTGGGGTTATTGGGTAGAGGTTGGTGATGTAGTGTGTTAGGTGTATGTAATTATTATAATTATATTACATTTGTGTTGTAGCAGTAGTCTATATGGTGTGTTGGTCTTGGGTGGGGGCGTGTGGTATTTGCATTGTGCTCGATGGTTAAGTTTTCGCTTAATGAAAATTTTAACGAATTGAGCAAGATCCAGCCTTGAGGAGGAGTTAATTCACAGGACAGAGTAAGAGGAAGGAATTTTACAGAACCGATGGCATGAAGAGAAGCACCGCAGTACCTTGCTGTAGGGTTACATATCCACACAAAACTCAGTGCGCGACCACCACCCCTATTTTACGGCCGAGGGCGCTTAAAGTATTGGTCGTCATCGCGTGGACAGATTCCTCGACACCTGCCGCTGCGGGTACCTATAGAAAAGAGAATAGCGCAACATCGCGCCGCAAAATAGAGGGTCAAGAGAAGTAGAAATACGACAGTTTTAAGTCTTTGTTTTGATCATCACCCTGCCAAAGCGGTTGAGCCAGGAGCGCCCCCCAGATATGAGAACAGTACTCCATAGGCGATGGCTTGGTATACTGGCAGGTAGTCGAGAGAGGAAAAAAATCTCGCAATGCAGCAACCTCCCAGTTTCTTTAGGCTGCTTAGCAACTTTGTATGTGAATTTCCAAAACCATGTTTTGTTATTATTAAGGCAATTTGTTCTGATTCACGGGAGACGAGAGAACGCGTCGAAAGGAAGGAAGTTGGAGTTTTTAGAGAGGGGATTTGTAGAAGTTGAGTTTTTAAATAATTTAAATTCAACAATACTTCTGCGAGGTGAGTTTGTCGACCCCTTGCCACATGCACCGAGAGATACACCCGGCGAAGTTGAGGGATTCCTGTATGTCCCATAAAAAAATTCCATAAAGATTATACTTCTGTCTACACCGATGATTCCAAGAAGGATGGGGAAGTGAAGGTATTGACTTCTTGATCTCACCATTTCCTATTCCCTGTCAACCTATTCGTTCATTTTCTCAATCGAGCTGATAACGTCAGCCATGGCACTGAACGGAATTAAAAAGACTCCAACCAAAGGAAATCTACCAACTTCTCGGACTCCAGAATTGCTCTCCTTGCATTACTTGACCAGGCAACAAGAAATCCTTTGGTTTCTGCTGTCCAAGGTTTACACATGAAAAGAAAGGCATTACACTCTGAT
>JABUQX010133381.1:0-22500 GCA_015478945.1 Trachelipus rathkii | reverse complement strand
GAGAGGAACCTAATGAAGAAGACACTTACTTAGCTTGACTTAGGTAAAGAACAATTCCCGATCCGTTGGACAGGAAACAGATGAAGAGATCCTGACGGGGAAACACTTCATTCTCTCGATGTCTTCTGAAACTTCAACGAATGACATTGAGCCACACACACACATTAATAATATTATTACACACACACACACATTAATAATACATAATAATAAGAATAGAAGCAATAATAGAGTTATTTTTGCTTTTATAATTATTATTATTATTATTATTATTATTATTATTATTATTATTATTATTATTATTATTATTATTATTATTATTATTATTATTACTAATTATAATTATTATTAAAAATATTACTATTCATTTGGTAGAAGTAGCTAGGAGAAATTTTAGAATATAATATTGACACACACAATACCACACACACACATTAATACATTAACAATAATACTAATAACATTAAATATAATATTAATAATAATAATATTACATTGACTATACGCGCAGTAGCAGGCAGTATCATTTTTCTTATCCACCTATTATTATTATTACATTATTATTATTATTATTATTATTATTATTATTAATACATACATATATATATTATTATTAATATTATTATAATATTATTATTATTATTAATATATACATATTATATATTATTATTATTATTATTATTATTATATTGCTATATTAATACCATTATTATAGTCATTATTATTATTATTGTTATTATGATATATTTATTATTATTAGTTATACCTGCAAAGCCTTTTGACATCTTTAACTCGCCATCGCCCTTCGAGATTTTATAACTACCGAAGGACATGCCGGTCAATTCAACAGAACTAATTTTCGAAAAGTATGTTATTATTATAAAAATATGAAAATATATTGTTATTTATATATATATATATATATAGACAGCAGAGTACATATATATATTATATATATATATATACATATATATATATATATATATATATATATATATATATATATATATATGTTGGCTGGGGTCATATTAAAATAAATGAAAGTAATAAATTAAGATATTTAGTGTTTGACGAAATTATCATGAAAATTTATTTAAAAAAATTATAACATTTAAATTATTTATAAATTTATAAAATTTATAAATTGAAATTATTTATGTGAATTTGATGAAATTTAAAGCATTTCTATTATGTAATAAAATTATTTATAAAATTTATAAATTGAAATTATTTAAAAATTTATTAAATTAAAATTATTTATAAAATTTATAAATTGAATTATTTAAAATTTTACATAATTGAAATTATTTATAAATTTATAAAATAAAAAGTTATTTATAAATTTATATATTTATAAAAATAATTTAAAAAAATCGAGTTAATTCTATAAAATGAAATTATTTGAAGAGCTTTACCATGTAAAAAATTGAAATTATTTAAAAATTACAAATTGAAATTATTTATAAAATTATAAATAATTTTTATAAAAAAAAAAAAAAAATATATATAAATATTAAATATATATATATATATATATATATATATATATATATATATATATATATACATATATATATATATTACATATATATATATATATATATATTATCAGTTTCAGGGAATATAGAAGAGAAATAGAGAGGATACTCTCTCGTCTGTTCAACTACATCTTTCTTCACTGATCTTGTGATTTAGTGAATAAGTAATATGAAGTGTTATAATCAAAATCTTCTAGCACCTAATTATATATATTATTATTATTATTATATATATATATATATATATATATATATATATATATATATATATATATATATATATATTATATATATATATATATATACATATATATATATATATATGTTTATATATATATTTATTTAATCATATAATTAGAAATATAGTATATATTATATATTTTAAAGATATTTTTAGCTGCATGTTTCATCCTATACCAATCAATCTGTTTATCAGTCCTTACTGATTAGGTCAGGTTAGAAATCATTAATAGCCACTTTATAATTTAGATCTCAAGCACAATCCATACTGAAGATGGACTACCTAAATTTTTTTTTTTGCTTTTTTTTTTAAGCACGAGTTTCTCAAATTATAATTCATTACTGTTTTCTATCCATCAGCAAATTTTGACTCTTACAAAATACTTCTATTTATACATATTCTTTGAATTCGTCTTAGTAGTTCACCAACTCACTAAAATTTGAAAGAAAAATGGGGTAAAACAAATTTTTTAGAAAACATTTGAGATCTGGTTTATTATAGTAAGTGTAATCTTAAAGATAATGTTTTTAGTCATAGCCTGACTATGTAATACCCAATGCTGCAACAAGTGTTTAAAATAGTTTTTACATCTTAAACAATGAATCAATTTGAAAGGAAACAGCACAAATCGGTCATTGAAAGTTGATTAAATTGATTACCCAACAAAATTAGTCACTAAACTTTATTAGATTTAGTTTATCCACAAGATCAAAAATAAAAGTTTATTAAATTTAATATTTATTTCTTTCTTCCTTACTATATATAATATAAATCTGAAGTTAAGGGAATATATATATATATATATATATTATATATATATATATATATAATATATATTATTATATATATATATATATATATATATATATATATATACATAAGTATATATATATATATATATATATAGTTATATATATATATATATATGTTATATATATATAGTATATATATATATATGAGTATATATATCGCATACCATTTTAAGACTGACAGTTCTTTTCTGGTGAAAATCTTCGCTGCCCTCCAGACGCCGTAAGAACCACTTGGCAGAACACTCAAATGAAGAGCCCTGGGACTCAAAGTTTCATTGGGGCAGAAAATCTGCTGCAATATAAAGAATTATTAATTTTTTGTCTTGGTTAGTTGACCAGGATCAAATACAAATAGATAAAGCTACTTGTTAGAACTTCAACGGAAAATATTATTTTTGCTACCAACATAAATATTATATATATATATATATATATATATATATATATATATATATATATAGTAAGTATATATATATATATATATATAGTATATATATATATATATATATATATATATATATATATATATATATATATATATTGGATCTGGAAACAAATATCTGTGTATCTATAATGATAAGAGTGGGTAGGCTGTTTACATAAATAAATGGGCACAATGGTGAAGCCTTTGATAGTTAATAAACTAATCATCAGCAATTTGATCTGTAAGAAAATACATCCCTAGACAGATTTATAAGACTAAAAAAATTTGAAAAGCCCTAAATATGGGTGAAAATTTCATAAAAATTGTGGGATTTGAATTTTTCTGGTGAGTTGAACAATTTCCTTAGTGTACACTCCATTATGTGTAATGAATTGTATGATTTTACCTCTTCCCTGACAATTTCTGGTTATCCATATAATTTTCTGCTACTCTGCTAGATAGATGAGGCTCCTAAAGATATGGAAGAGTTTTTGAGTCTTCATTCCTACTGATGAATCTTTTTCTGTTTTTCAACTCCTTCAGGTAGTTCTGGGCAGTGGTAGCCTGTATGTTGACATATTCGACTATATATAAAAATAATAAATAAATTAATATCAATCAAGATATGATAAGCCAGTAAAAAGCTTCAGTAATATATTTATTTATTTGTCAGCATTTATTAAAAGATACCGAGCTAAACTCACGCTGATCTGTTCAGTTTTTTTCAGTTCGAATTGATACCGATATAGAACTCTACGTTCTTTCGAAAATCAACCTCATCGTGACTACTACGATAACCATGCCAATTTGTGGCAATGGGAGTGAGGAGGTGACCGCAGTTTCAGGAACTATTGACAACTTCTTTGAGGATGATAAAGATCCAGAAGGTGATTTGGAGCTCTTGCCTATTTAATCTACTTCCTCCACAGGAGGAGCACAGATGGAGGTCTTTTGTTATTTTGATTTCACTAACTTCCATTGTAGATTCCATATTGTCCCATCTGTACCTCCGAGTTGTTAGTTGAATGAGAGAATGACGATTTTGTGGTTTTAAGCTTTTGACTCCTCTCGGACTTACACAAGGATCTTCCACCTCCTGAGCTACTCCTGGAGATGAAAATAAAATAATGGAATGCTATTTCCTTATATAGTATCCTCTAACCTACTCAAAATACTATTTACTACTGCTACTACTAACGTTAGAGATATATATAGAGAGAGAGGAGAGAGAGTATATATATATATATATATGAGAGTATATATATATATATATATATATATGAGCAGCAAAGAGAAACAGAGGCAAGGAACTGCTCGTTATTTAATTAAAATTTTCATTCGTGTGTGCTGGGAGAGCACCGCATACCTGAACGTTATCGCCTTGATATATATATATATATATATATATATATATATGTTATATATATATATATATATAGTAGGTAGGTATGTTATATATATATATATATATATATATATATATATATATATATATATATATACTCTTAAAGGATGAGAAGACGTAAGAGCTTCTAATTTCTGTCCTATTCCTGGGAATTTGAGCTTCCGATTCCCTGAGACTTTCTTCCGATCCTCCTCCCCACGTCAGAATCCCAAGAATCCTTCCTCTTCTTCCTTAGTTATTTTATTTTCTTTAATGTAACCCTCATATCACCACTCCTGATTCACCCCCTTCAACAGCAGCGCTGTTGAAGTCGTATTATTAGTTCTAACTGGCTTTATGGTACTGTATATAGCTGAAATTTTTTCTGCTAAGAATTATCACAAACGTCCTCATTGGTTTCATGAAAGAAGTTGGGACTTGTAATGTGGTTTGAAATATCTGACAGAGTGTTAAAGTGATGGTGGTTTGAATGTGGTCGATGTGTGTTACCGATGGAAGTGATATATATATTATTGAGGCTTGAACAATTACATGATTATATATGGATAAGATTCATTTTCTCGCTTCTTGACGCTGAGTTTTAATTTTATCAAAGTTTTCTGGCAAATTCAAATTCTTCCTATCTTATTCTTTGCATGTCTCATCTCTTTGAGTTATTTTTAATCGTCCCAAATGCAACATATGTGATATATATATATGGTTAAGTGTTATATATATATATATATATATATATATATATATATATATATATATATATATATATATATATATATATATATATATATATATATATATAACGTTTAAATCTCATTAAATAAGTAGTGAGTATCAATTTCACTGATTAATAATTTTTATTATTATTATTATTATTATTATTATTATTATTACTATTATTAATATTATTGATATTATTGATATTATTATTACACTGATTCTTATTATTTTGCTAATATTATATATTCTAAGACAAAGAACTTTAAATAAAGAACTTATTAAGTAGCTCTATTTTTATTGTTTGTTATGTTTATTATTGGGCATAAAGTTATTCTTTTTGTTAGGTCTAGTAGTGCTACTAGCAATATTTTATTATTCATAATAATATAATAATTATTATTCAGTGTTAATATAATAATTATTATTATTATTATTTTTGGCTATTATTATTATTATTGTTATTATTATTATTATTGTTATTATTATTATTATTATTATATTATTATTATAAATTTTTAATGGTAATAAAAATAATCATATATAATAATATACACACAATACTACCATAGTGGATTGAGGAAGAGGAAGTGATTTGAGTCAGAACGAATGTCTGGAAGGAGAAATGGGAGTTTGGGTAGAGAAGGAGAATAAAGAAAAGGATAGGAGAGAATGGCGGTTTTTAAAGGGAGATATGGTTGTAGCCCACCTGGGCCAGGGATGAACTCCTTACATTGACGATTTACCTGCAGTGAGGGTCCGTCGCGGTCCCACGAAGCCTAGGTGGATTTTCTGTCTGTGACGAGCTCAAGCAATTAATATTGAGAGGGCGGTAAGGCTGGGCTTTTCGACGTTTGTCATGAGCCTTCTCCTACCTGCTTTTCTTTTTCTCTGATGCTTGTAATAGCACCGCCCCACCCTAAAGGTGAGAGAAGGTAAGAAAGAAAGAAAGAAAGAATAATTTTTACATCTTATCTAAAAGTATAAAATTTTAATATTTACTTTAAATCTGATCAACATTTCTTCATATTTTTAAGAGTTTGAATTCTGGAGGTCAGATTTCCATCACCGCTCAATTTTCTTGAGGAGGCTACTGCCATTTGGCCCATTCGAACTGTTTTGGCTCTTGTAAGTGATCGAGGTGGCCCCCTGGAAAATGCCAACTAAAGAGGTAAACTCAGTACATTTTGTTTGGAAAGTAATTATCACTAGATCAGGGAAAACATCCACGAAACAGCTTAAATTAGGAAAAGTCGTGCAGTCAGTTAAAAGGTCACTACATTTTACTTAAAAGTAATACATTTAGGAAAAGTCATCTATGAAATAGCATAAATTAGGTGTTGCTACATTGCTAGGTTAGTTTCATATTTTACTTAAAAGTACTACGTTTAGGAAAAATCATTCAATGAATAGCAGAAATTGAGGCACCTTCATTGCATGGCATGAGGAGTTAAAGTTACAGAAGATTCAAAGTAATTATTGTTTAGGGAAAAATCATTCAAGTGAAATAACTTTAATTAGGTAAATTGCTTAGGTTGTGTTATTACTAAATAGGTGAAAAGGAGCCATGCATCTCCGAAAGAGCCACTTTTACCTACCCGTTGCTCCCAGGTAGGAGTCTTGTCAATCATCCAATCAATTGTTCTCAATTATTGATAGAATACTTTAATCACAATGACTACATTCTTGAGACCCACATAATATCTGCAACTATTGTTGCATGAAACTTTTATGAGGTTTTGTGAAATACCAAGAGAATTATTAAAAAAAAAAAAAATTCTTGTACATCCAAAATAAAAATAAAAATGAAAAGAAATTTTGAAATGAAAAAAACCCCATTAATAAAAAAAAGTTTTTGTTCCCAATGAAAACAACCAATTTTTTAAAATTTTCTTCCGGAACAAAATTGAACAAAAATGTAATAGGTGAAATTTATATATATAAAAACAATGTATAGTATACTTATGGATATATATATATATATATATATATATATATATATATATATATATATATATATATATATATATATATATATATATATATATATATATATATATATATATATATCAGGTATATATATATGTTAAATATTGCATAATAATCGCAATTAGATAAGATGTTAAAGAAAGAACATATAATGAGAAGGTAAAGAATTAACTGCCTTCTGGGATTGAATCCACTGATGTTATATGTGAGATGGGCATGCTCCAAAAAGAGCAATTGAGCTATCCTCCAACTGTGTTGGATTCAAGAACAAGTTATAAGCAAACTGGAGTTCCCGTCAAGGGCATGATTACCAGGTGTCCAGCCTGTCCCATCTCTCGTTCTTTATATTTTAGATTAAATATATTAATTGCAATTAGATAAGATATAAGGAAGAAAGAATATATATTGAGAAGGTGTAATTAACGCCTCCTCTCTGGGATTAACCACCGCATGCTGCGCTGAGACACCACACGCCCGGTGCTATACAACTGTTTCACCCTCCAACCTTAAAAGTGATTAAGAACAGCAGGAAGCAAACTGAGTCTCCCGCTTGGCGCGACATCACCAGTTATGTCCAGCCTGTCCCATTCCCTGTTCTTGGTATTTTAGATGCCAGTCATTGCATACAATGCGGGATAAGATGTTAAAGAAAAGAACATACGAGAAGGCAAGCACTAACTGCTTTCTTCTGGAGGCTGAATGCCATGCTGGGTATGGGCCAGGTGTGAGATGGTTATGCCTGAAAGTATACAATCGAGACATCTTCCAAACCCAAAAAAAAGCTGGATTCAAGAACAAAGCTTGCAAAGTTCAACCGAGTTCCCGTCAAGGCGACATCACTAGGTGTCCAGCCTGTCCTATCCCTATTATTATTATGCAATATTTAACATCTTAAAATATAAAGAACGAGAGATAGGACAGGCTGGACACCTGGTGGATGTCGCTCCTTGACGGAACCCCGGTTGCTTTATAACTGTTCTTGAATCCATCTTTTTTGGGTTGGAGGATGGCTCAATCTGTATAGCACTGGGCATATTGTCCTCACGCGTAACATGCGGTGGTTCACAATCCCAGAGAAGGCAGTTGATTTACCTCCTCATTATATGTTCTTTCTTTAATATATATATATATATATATATATATATATATATATATATATATATATATATATATATATATATATATAGTATATATATATATATATATATATATATATATATATTTCAAGCTCTCAAATTTACTAATATTAAAGAAAAAAATTTACCTAAGGTAGATGATGTGGCATGGTGTGAGGTGGAAACACAGTCCAATTTGCTATTGATTTCACTGCTTGAATCATGGTGATGTAGCTGGGGTGACTGAGCTACTCCCTTCGGGTGCTGGGAGATACTGAATGGACAACTATATTAAAAGAGAGAAATTTATGAATTATCTATGTATTAAATTTATATATTTTATAAATTATTTAATTTAGAGGACAAAAATTATGACAAAATTTAAAAAATAGTTACCCATAAAGCATCAATGTACATGAAAATTTATATTTAAATTTATTTAAATATCTAAATAATAAAAACCAAAAACTGAATCGATAAGAAAGCTGAAACTTAAAAATGAATATTGAACCTATTTTAAATTTATTCGCAGAATAATATTATAAAATTGTTCTAAAATTTGTTGATAAAACTGAATTATGTTGATCACTTAAAGTTACTTTGATTGATTTATGTTGCAAATTTCTACCAAAATATATAGAAGTTGCTTTAAGTGTGCTCGAGTTGTAAAATTAAGATTAATATTAGAAATACTTCCAAATCTGTTAGTACTGCAAATTAAGATGAACATTAGAATTAATTTAAATTTGTTCATGTTGCAAAATTAAGCTGATCATTAGAAGTTATTTTTACTTTTTTCAGTGTCTATTTAGGCTGAACATTAGAAGCTACTTTAAATTTACTTCTGTTCTGCAAAATTAAGCTAAACATTAGAATTTACTTTAAACTTGTTCGTGTTGAAAATAAGCTGAACTTTATGTTTTTTTAAATTTGTTTAAAGTTGGAAAATTATTATATTATGCTATTTTAAATTTAATCGTGCTGAAAATTAAAACTCAACATTATAAGTTATTTTAAATTTGTCTACCTTGAAAATTAAGCTGAATATTATGTTGCTCTAAAGTTGTTCGCAAGGAAAATTGCTTGAACATTATAAAGTTATTTTAAATTTGTTCGCTTTTGAAATTAGCTGAAGTTAATATAAGCTACTTTAAAGTTGTTCGCGTTGGAAATTAAGCTGAACATAATAAGTTATTTTGAATTTGTTCAAAGGTATATTAACCTGAACATTAGTTATTTTTAAATTTGTTAGTTTTGAAAATTAAGAATATTATGTTACTTCTAAAGTTATTTCAAGAAAATTAAGCTGAACATAATAGGTTATTTAAATTCGTTTCGTGTTGTAGTTATTAAGCTGAACATTATGTTATCTTTAAATTTGTTCATGCTGAAAATCGTTGAACATTAGAAGTTACTTTAAATCTGTTCGTAGTTAAAATTAAGCTGAATATTATGTTATTATTGTAAATTTGTTCGTGTTGTATACAACCTGAACATTAGTTACTTTGGCCGATCTAGTCTATTAGTTTGTCTTAGGTTGATCATTGTAGCCACATTAAATTGGTGCATCGTATGTATCAAACCTGAACACTAAAAACTCATTTTAAATATATCCGTGTTCAGCTGCAAATTGTTAAACATTAGAAGTTTCTTTTATTTTGCTTGAAACTTTAAAACTTAATAAAACATAAGAAAGGAAAACAACTAGCAATACTTATCATATATGCATAAATTTAAGTCTACATTACAATCTCTGGTCGAAAGAATATATATATATATATATATATATATATATATATATATATATATATATATATATATATATATATATATACATTTATTAGTATATATATATATATATATATATATATATATATATATATATATATATATATATGTGTGTGTGTGTGTGTGTGTGTGTGTGTGTGTGTAAAAAAAATAAAATGTAAAGTGCGTGTATATGAAATAGAAAAAAGATGCAAGTGCGTGTAATGTAGATAAAATAAAGAGATAAAGAGATATTTATATATATTACTGCTAAGTCATCAGATGCTTGAGAGTGTTTTTGGCATGCTCTGAACAGGAGAGGTAGCTGCCTGCCTGATTGAAAGAAAGACTGAGAAATGGTGAACCCATTGGTAAGAGGGTTTGAGTAAGGAGCATATAATATGGCTTCTGGAGCTCATGATGAATTCCGGTCTCTTGACGATGAACCACGTGCTTTTTCCGTGCTCCAAAGATCCCCTGTTCCTGGTTCTTGGAACGACACCTTTCTCACGGATGATAATAATAATACACACACACACACACACACAATACATGGTTAATAATAATAAGACAATAGTATAATTTTTATATAATAATATTACATTAGTTGTGCTACGCACATATTATTATTATTATTATTGATACATATGTATATTTTGAGTTATATTAAAGTATAAAGTATATAGTTTTGGGAAAACATAACTACTAATGATGTGATTATTATTAATATTATTATTAATATACATTATTATTATATTATTATTATTATTATTATTATTATTATTAATATTATTATTATTTTATATTATTATTATTATTATTATACATTTATTATTATTTAATAATATTATTATTATTAATATTATTATTACACATATTATTATTATTATTATTATTATTATTATTATTATTATATTATTATTATTATTATTGAGATAAATATAGATTATTGGAAGAACTATACTTACTTTACAAATATCTTTTGTACTTAGATTTATGTCTCTGATATGAGTTTTTCCTGAGAAGTTTGTGGAATGTATTGTCTGTTTGATATTGACAGTCCCAAGGTTTGGGACTCCATTCATAAACATCGACACTCAGAAAATTGGGGATCAGAGGCATGTGCCTGCCAGAGGCGAAAGGCTTTCCAGAATGTCTGTTCAAGAATAGAACTTGGAGGTTTGTCTCTAGCGAGCACTGACATGCTAGTGAAACATGATAAACCAAGTTTTAAGGGAGTGGGCTGTTATAGTTCTACTGATTTTGACTTTGTCCGTCACGGTATGCAAGGCAAATGTAAAGACACACTATCACATACATATAATACCTCTGCAAGGCACACACACAAATAATGACGTACTCTAAACACACACATACACATATAACAAACATGTTGAGGGTCACTTTAAAATATATTAATGTCATGTCAGTTATATATTACAAATATTCTTATAATCAAAAAATGAACTAGTAAGAATAAATGATCTGTCCCAGCAAAACAGAATTTTGAAGCTGTCCCTAATGATATCTATCTATATAAAATAAGTATCGTGATTTGAAAACCTCTTAGGAATTTTTTCTAGTTAGATAAGAAAGACATGAAAAATATTACAAAGCCTAAATCAGACAGCAAAAAACGTACACTCTATACAGATGAAATAAGAAAATTGGTAAAATATATATTACCCAAAATACTTTTATAAAGCCCGAATGATGCATCTGGCTCTCACTAACAAAACATGCTTAAGGGGAGCGAGGTATTAAAAAAAAAAAAAAATAGAGGCTTTCTGACCTCACTGCGCTACAAAAAACAAAAAGAAAAAAAAAAAAAAAAAATCAGAGCTAATATGTTTAAGCAAATCTTTAGGAATCGGCTGATTAGGTAAAAAACCAAACAAAACCCACAAAAACTATTCAAATTAGACTAAGAAAACGAGACTACACGTGGTTTTCGTCCACATAATCTCACCAGAAGAGCCCAAGAATCAATTAAGGCCCATCTACGGTCATCAACCTATCAGACCATCTATGCAAACACAGAGTTACAAGGCCGGAATTGATCGCTTTATAATCACCTAAGGTGTGTGTGTGCATGCAACAAAGCGGGGCACAGTTTCACCGTATTTCGTCACATCGGCATAACGTAGAGAAAAGGATCCGGTCTACCATTTTCTCAATCTCACTATCACCAATGACTCCATCCTGTCAAGGCACCTGATTTTTCAATCCTTCTCCTCAACTCGACACACTGAAACTGAAGACCGCGCGCTTCGACAGGGATATGCACACTGTATATCGGCAAAACCGATTGATTATCATCATTTGCCTTTTTTCAAGGGCTTCAGGAGGCCTAAAGCCACAGTAGTTCTCAAGCACATCGCATGCCACCAGAAATAACTTTTTGTCCTTCTTCACATTCAGACTTTTAAAGCATTTTATAAAGCCTCATCTTAGGCTTATACAAAAGCTATCACAATTTGGTATATTTGGAGAAGTTTCTAACCATATTATTCTAGATAATTCGCTGATAATTGACTCCGCCAGGTAGACCTTACACAATAAACGCTTTTTGTCGACAGCGGATCAAACTTCCTCTACGTTCAATTAGAAGCATTCATCTCATTACAAACCTTATAAAATGTCCATGATTGGTGTTCATTAGACATCTCGCAGTATAATAAAAAGAGGCCTATTGTTTTTGAAGTCAAGTCACAGGGGCACAATATGCAGGTATCAAAATGTTTATTGTACCACCTATTTGAATTTTGACAATCACCCAAACATAACAAAAAAACCCCAACATTTTGGTTCCTAGTAAATATTCATTGTCCTTAGTTATTCGACTGCTCTTGTTGTGCTTCAATGGCCGAAGAAACCTTTTAGGAGCTACTATATTTTTGTCAAATACCTAGCGAGACTCAAGATTATAACAGATGTAGAACGTTCAACAAACACTATCTCGACAGTTAGCTACACGAACCATACTCGATGTACCTTCATCTCTATGCCAGCTCATCGATCGCCTACTGTAGTGAGTGCGGAATCTGCGTGATGCGACGCGTCGAGGCAGAGCACGCAGAGCGATATGTAACACCTAAGCCTCTCACGACCGAACTGCGTGTGAAGCATGCTAACGGCTCAGTGACCGAGGCCGTGACGACGGAGTCGGTATCAGACTCAACCACCACCGAGCGTATAGACCAGTATATCACTAATGTAAGCGATTATCGTGGGAGTTGAAAGATGTTCACGGTCTTGAAAATTAATCAGTATGAAACAAAGAGACACGATAGTCTTAATGCTTCGCTCTCAGAGCCGTTCACCCCCCCGCTCCTGGACAGTTTTCTCGCCTCAATCTTGGCTTCTGAAAGTCTTTCCTTCAATAATTGTAATTTTGTAGGGTATGAGCTCTGTACACAGGGGGCCAGTCCTTTGGAGTTTATGTTCAATCTAGCGTCTGTCCACTCGACGACCACACTAACCATAGTCTATCACGACGCCTACATCATCACAGTGATGCATAACGAAGCCGGTGATTTGACGACAGCAAGAGATCCTCTATGCTACGCCATGATACCCCCTTGAAACCTGTCAGCCCATGTGAAAACTTTTAGCCCCTCAGTTCATCTATGAGGCGCATGCCTATCATAGCTGCGAGCAACTGCGTAAAAACATATAAGGAAATCAAAGTTCATAGCAGATGCTTTGTAAAAAATGACACAGGAAGTGAGGGTGCCAGCGGCTTACGGAACCAGAATCAATACAGAACTAGTTGGACAGCCGGTCTCATGTCCTATAACAGACCATATCATCTGCTATTACGAGTGTGGATGAGGTGTCCTATCTGTCTCACTTAATTTAGAAAGCCGTCAAAGTATTGACCTGCTAAGATGACGCTCCAAAGTACTGTACAGGCCCCGTACAGACTGCACCACCGCACCCTAAAAGAAACTAATAGAGGAATGAGATGCCAGATTGCTCTACGGAAAAGGCTACAATAAGGACCCATTTACAAGCGAACGACTCGGCACCATGCTCCTTATCATTCCAATGAAAGAACGGGACGAGCAAGAGGTAGTTAAGCCCGACTGTGACTTTTAAATTCGCATTAGCGCAATTATGAACAAGTTTTCTAGAAGCCTGCATGAATGAACATGTTTAAGCTCTTTGGGGAAATAGGCTTTCCATTCTTTACTGCTCCGTTGACCTATAAACAGGGACTACACGCGCGAATGAAAATGAGAAAGAAACTCCTAGGCCGCTCCTTGCATTTTCGAACTACTAGAGTGCACATAATAGTCCAACCCCGTTTGAAATTGTTGATCTAGGCAATGAACACCATGAGTGCTTTTGCAAGCTAATGAGTTATATTTTACATCATCTTTTAAGTGACGCCTGCAAAGTTTTTCTTGACAACTTCTATCAGCAATGACATAACCTTAGTGTAAAACACTGCCTTGGTTACATTCTATTGCAGCTTGTTACACATATCACGCTGGAGAAACAAGAAGACTAAAAAATGAAGCTTCGAAAGATTGTATATAGTTTACGGTCGAGCCATACGTTTTTACGTTTTTAAAATATTCGCTCAAAAACAGTGTATACTGTAAGCCGGTGTACCTATAAAGCTTAAAGAAACTCGTACAGCTTTACAACACACCCCACCAATCGTCTCAGAGACGCTCGCAGTTTTGTACTAGATTTTCGTTAATGATATATTCATCATCCTTCTGGGGTGTATATTCTCAACAGAACTATGAAAGCCAATTACAGAACTCATCGAAAAAAACAGCACTTTTGTTCTGGGGGTCCGATGCATAGCTGATGGCTTTTGAGGGAACTACTTATAAAAAACGTCTATCTGGTTACCAGCCAAGTGTGTTACCAGACTATACCAACCCTTTCTTCATCAACACTGAACGCTTCAAACATATGCGTCTGGAGGCTGTTGTTATTCCAATTAGGATGGAAATTACCGAATATAGAGAAATCACGCTTCCCTTGGGAATCTCAAGATCGCTTTCTCTAAAGCCGGAATGTTACAAGATTATTATACTCTGAGTTGGAAGCTCTGGCAGATTTTGGTGTTTTAGCACTTGACTGCAGAAATTCCGTAACAGCCATCTTGTTGGTTACGATGCGGTGCATATCATTACGATAAGCTAACTTTGTATATCATTACGCATCAGGACACAAACAACTCTCTAGAGACGTACTTCGAGCGTGGTAGATTTATATCATCCGAACGATTTTAGCTCCGTGACAAAAGAATTTGAAGACGAGAGAAAAAGCCGGAATGAATGTAGTTTCCTGAGTTACTTAAGCCGAAACTCCCCCTTTCGCTCTAACGGTACACAGCTCACGGTCAAAACACAGAATTCTCCAAAATGCAAAAGCTTATGACAACCTACAAAACAAATGCAGAGTCGACTACAGCCAAGTCTCTACAGATGGAATAGAAGTAACAAACCCGCCTTAGCAAAGATAATGGATCATACCGGGACGGGATCACATAAAGCACCCTCCTTCGGATTGAAAAATGCAGTCTTCTCTGATTGTTAGCTCAATTCTATCTCTGTCTCGCTTGACAGAATTAATTTCAACAAGTATTCTTCGGTAAAGGCCACGTAGCTATCATCAACTCGAGTGTTTACTCGATTACGTGCTTGGACAAAAACTATTCTTCAAGCTCAGAAATCCATTGTCAAAACTTATGTCTGTTACAGATTGCCTTTCAAATTGCCGATATGTTTACAGATGTATGCACCAAAACAAGATAGGCACATCTACTTTTCAGGTACTGACTTCGAATGTATCCATTCAATCAGTTGAGTTTAAACAACCTCGAACTACATCTCCCATCGTGACATTGTGGTATTTGAAAAGAACGTGATCATTAGGAATCAGGAAAAATTTAGCAATATAAACATCAATGATATGGACTTTGAGGAAAGAGATATGCACACTCTGTGTCTCCATGCCAGAGAGTTAAAGGTAACAAGCGGAAAGATTGATGAAATAAAAGTTACCGCGAGCTCCCGCTAAGCCCATTCTCAAGACTGTAATCTTCGATGTGTTGGCCCGCTTATGATCTACCCTGCAGATGTGAGACTATGGCAGAGTATTATTATACTATTCTTCTGACTGAATATGAAGTCTATTCCTTCTTACAAATGATATGTGGAACTTCGTTCTACTCTGTCGATTCACCAACACAGCTAACAGAACTATAGCACAGCATGCGTAGACGAGCTTAGTATGTTTCGCCACGTAGCGTACTGCACCTGGAATGAGTAGGTCATCGATAGCTGCTCCCCTACTTTTACCCTTCTTCCATATGTATGCAAGCAGTGGGTGTAGAAAGCTATAGTACTTCTATTCCGATCCGTTCGGAATTGATGAACCAATGCAGAGGTTATAACGGCACTTTCGCGAGAGAGAAATGTTGAAGATGAGCCAAACACCTTTAATACACTATGTCAACTCGAACCACACTGACTGGGGTAATTAATTTCACCCTTAGTCACTCAAAATAGCAATCACCACTCAACTACTTCTATAGGTTGTATGCCCCCCACTGATCTCTATGTACACGGTCACAACCAAACGTCGTTCCTATGGGATGTACACATCAAATTTTTAGTTATTACTCCACCTCTCTCTCTCCTACACTTAGAAACACGGGTATCAAATGAGACACTCCAAAAAAAACCTATCTCACCATATTTCACATTTGCGAAAGGCAACCTCGTGGACCTACGAAGAGGGCATACTTCACTTATCTCAGGCTGCCGAATCTGTTAGCATATCGCAAGAACATTACAACACAGTTGCTAATCACCAAACATAAATGAAGGCAACTGTCAACTCTAATCGAAAACGTGTCAGGTCTTGGATGTGCGTGGATTTACTATGGGTTTTTGTAGAATTAACGAACAGCAAAGCAACGCCAAAGTCCGTCAATTACTTGTGTCCTCCCGAAAGTGTGACCTCCTCGTAGTTTTAATCGGATGAGTGCGAGAACAGATGTTATCTCATTGTCAATTGATTAAGTGACTTGCGAAGCGTTTAAGAAAAACAACTTCTAAATACTTTTATTTGTGCTATTATATGGGACGATACATCAGAAGATTCATGTAAACTTAGTGCAATAAATTTTTCAATTTACTACTACCTAAACCTCACATTTAGGTTTTTTGTGATTACTTTTGCTGTAACCTAGTCAATAAACCCCATCTATTTCCTATTAATTAGTTCTATACTCCAAAGTTCAACCCCCTTTCCTCGGTCTCGCCCACTAATCATTTATTTGGACCCAGAGACACGCATCTATTTAAGAGACAAGGCTTCCACCTTCTGATCCAGATCACCACAGAGAAATCTTTTTACCTCCCTCCCCCCATAATTGCCACTCCATCACTGACGCCCCCCATTGCCCCACCTCAATACTGGCATTCTACCTTTCTCACCTGTAACGCTCGAGACCATGTACTTCTTCGTAAGTCCACCATACGAAATCTCCATTCTCGCTCCCTCCTTCCCTTGGTTCTTCCTATCAGGCCTAAGGTAATCTGCGAGTATCATACCATTATCCTTCAATTGCTCACTTCAAACTCCCCATCTCAAAGTTACGACTTTCAACAAAACGTCTACCTCAACTCACGACCCGATCCTTACCAATGCCCAACGCAAAAAACATATCTCTTTCAAGTTATGTGCTAAGGTCCCCCATACCACCTCTCAAAGAGTAAGGTGTCCTTATTTAAAGAGTGTTTGACCATAAACCAACATTATCCCCCCATGAGAATTGTATTCTTTCGTAGTGTAAGTCAGGCCTTCGACATCACACCTATGCGTGAACACGGTAATTGATAGCACCATTCTCATACTCTATACTCTCAGAAAAGTTGGTACCATTCCCATACTCTAACATCGGAATCGATGGTACCATTCCCATACACTAGCACCAGAATTGATGGCACCATTCCAAAACACTAACACCGGAATTGATGGTATTCCATTCGCGAACGTCGACGCATCCAGTCCACCAATCCACTCTATCCTCAGCGAAGAACACTCTTTGACTAGCAATGGCTAGTTCAACAATTTCATTCCCACTGTTATCCTATGTCCCCTCGATAGACAAAAAATGCCACTCCCTCATTATCCACGAGACTTCGAAAGTACATCGGTGCTCATTATCTGCAGTACTGGATACCTCATAGAAACAGCGGATTAGACACATGTGAATAGAGAGATACTGCGAATAACTTTGCCAGAAATTTTATCATAGATTGAGTTTTCGACACAGCACATCCCGCTTCATTCCCAAATGGCTCTGACGGAGGTATCTTCTATCAGAAACAGCATTAACATAAGAGTGGTCTATGCATGTGAGTATCGTGGTAATTTAACTCACACCGACTAACAAGGAAATATTGTTCGCATTATTCGGTAGAGGGGTTATTATACCCACACAAACAGAGCATCCAAAGACTCAAGAAATATTAATAGATTATTTAGTTTTTCTTTTGCAAGCCCCCAAGGCGGAGAAGGCATATAGATTATAACGATTATTTACTACCCACGTAATAACATATAAAAACATTTGAAAATGGACGTTGTTAAATATCGCGTAGTAGAATTAAGAAGTATAAAAGCAGCATTGTTGTCAAGTGAGATAAAGTACTTATATTTTTTTGTTCAACAGCAAATCATTAACGACATAACACCTCTCATAAACGTTATTGCTATTGACTAGGTTGAGTGATCTGTTGCCCAGCGATGATTGGAAGGTCACTGCTTGTGATAGGTGTTTGTTTTAGGTGTCTTTCCTGTATCAAATATTGAATATTTGTCACAACTTCTCACTGTATGTCTGGAAGATAGAAATCGAAATAATGATGTTGTTAATGAGCTTCTTGCGTTGTCCCCTAGACAATGGTTAACCTGGAAACATACGTCCTAGTAGACAGAAATCAATTTTCATCACTATTCTATTCTAATTATGAAATAGCACATCTCCATGATCTTCTATAACGGTGTCTGACGAGCAATAGAAGAGGATTTTACTATTTAAGAGAGCGTTAAATGTGAACAGCATACAATTTGAAGGGTAGATTATAGATAGACAATTATTACGATTTAATTGAATGGCATTGGTTACAAGTATATCTGTTTATGCTATGTTCGTTCATATTAATATGGCTCAAAGATCTGTAGTTATGAACTTTGATTACGTAGTTTTGATAGTATTTACCAAATAGTGGTATCGGAATATCTTTATGTACTCATCCACCAATAAATTGAGGGTATATAACAATGTCTTATATTCTTGGACTGTTAGAAGGTCAATAGATGAGAAATTCTTATGGCCGTCTATTCTGTTTCAGGTGAGAAGGTTCACACTGTAGGTGTTATTTGCATACGCTAATGTCCCAAACATAACATGCTCATAGCCAGACTCTACTTGCATGCGCATACCTCTCTGCTGAAGAAGGTGCTGATAAAGCAGAGTAGGTCTTCTGATAGGGGACATAGCTGACAGGAGTTTACATTGAGTGCGGAGAAAGAAACCCCAGGTATTTGACAAGCTGTAAAGTAACTCTTAGGAGTGGGGCATCCGTGCGACGATGTGTATACTCGGACCAGTTCTCGGCAGTAGAACTAATTTGGACCATAGTTGGTATGACCGCGCTTCAGCGGGCGATGGGGAGGGATTAGTAATATCCTATGTGTAGAGCTTCAAGGAACGGAAGATGGATAGATTGTTTCAAAGATACACGAAGCCCATGGGCTGGTGAGAGAGGTAGAATGTTTAATAAGGTGGAGCAGGGCATAGGATTGAACATAAATGGATACCAGGACAACGGATTAAAACAGCCATAACAACACAGTATGTGAATAATAGACGGGAGGCCTAAAGCGAAGGTCAGCTAGCAAAGCGTAAATTCATCAAGTTCTTCAAATTAGAGCCACAAGGAATGCTGCAAGGCTCAAGGAGTTATAACAGATTTAGTATTAACGTCTCAACCCTTGGAGATAAGTGGAGGTATAAAAAAGGACTCCATGCTCGTTCATGTAATATACTGGTATAATGCGTGCTGATTATGGTTTATAGATGGTGCTCACGATGGCATGCGAGGGAACAGACAATCCTAGGGGAAAGAAAGCGCGCCAGGAGAGTACACGATACACTCCTCGTAAAATATTCTTGATTATTATAAATGAGCGGTATCATAAACCCAATTTGGAAAACTTATATGTTCACCAAAGCAGCAAAGCTCAAAAAGGAGGGCTGTATAGGTGGGTAAGAGCTCAACATCACCAAGCCAATACTTCCTGCTCAACCGTGAAAGTTTACCATAATTTCTTACTTTAGCGCTTCCTGGACTCAACTTATATCAAGAGAGAAAATAAAGTCACTCGGGGTGGCGCTCTCTTATTGCGTCATACAAGTGTAATAGCATCCACCATCATACCCATTCTGCCCGTTAAAGGAAAGACGCCCTGTTATGAAGCTTAGGTTCAGACAATCGTTCGCATGTGTGCCCCACATAGACTCTATCAATGATCATCTACAGTAAAAAAGTATTCTAGTAATCATACTGAGGTATGCTAGTCATAGAAGAAGCACCTGCTCAAACCTCCCCATGGCTTTACTGTGAATAATGCCCAGGCGTGAAAAGACAATATGACATAGGATGACAAGAAAAGCCGGAAAAATAATTGTCGCGTATACAACGATTAAGCGCAGAGACAAACTCGTGCTTTTGTTACATGAAGGTCTATAAAGTGGGCAAGCACCAAACTAGGAGGGATTAAGTGAAAGGCTCTCCTGTTCATGTTAACCTTACTATATAGATTTCCCTTTTGAAAAGTATAAGATAATTATTTATACAGATGCAAATAGATAAAAAAACTGTAGCCTCAAGAAATATGATAGTATCCTCTAGATTTGTCACGCAGCTCGCAATATTTCGTGAGAGAGAAGTGTGAAGACTCTCAACATATAACATCTGATATATTAATTATTATTTTATTATAATAAGTATTATTATATTATTATTATTAGTTAGTTAGATTATACTATGATATTAGTTATTATTATTATTATTGATTATTATTATTATTATTATTATTATATTATTTATGTTATTGAACGTACTGATTATATATATTTATTATTATGATTATTATATGTATTCTAATTATTATCTGTGTTGCCATTTTGAGTGTATTGGGTATTATTATTATTATATTATTATTATAGTTATTGAGTCTTAATAATTGACTTTCAAATGATGTGTATTAGTTAAGTTGTTTAGTAAGTTATCAGTGAGTTATTATTATTATGTATAATAGAAGTATGTAGTGTATTATTATTATTATGTTGAGTTGATTGATGCTAGTAGTTGACCGACGCATTTGATTTGGTGATTGCGTCATTCTGTATTATTATTCGAAATTATTGATTGATAATTTGTTTGTAAATGTAGAAATAGGAAAATTATAGCATATTTAATAAATAGTTAATTATATTATTTTATTGTATTGATATTATATAATTATTATTAGTTATTGATGGGGTTGAGTTAGGTTATTATGTTGAGATATAAGAGCCCCCAATGGTATTACACAAAAGACAAGTGACATGCCGCGTGAGTGTTTGCATTTTCAGATAAAACATTTTTCAAAATAGGTTTCTTAAAGAGGACTTGGACCAACCCCAAAGCAAGGACAAACAAAAGAAAAGTGTCTGAAATTGGAGGGATAATGAGTGAAATATAACTTTAAAAATAAGATTTGGGTTTACCAAAAAGCTAAAATAACAAGTAGAATCGTTTATAGTATATTTCTAAGTAATTGTTTTAATTTTAGTATATTTTTTGCGTAAATTAAAAAGATCATTCATATTTTAACTAATAATAAACAATTACAGTTTAAAATTTTTACATGCTATACAGTTGGTAATGCAAAAGATGTTCAATACAAATAAAATAATAGACCCACAATAAGAAAAATGAGAAAAGTTTATATGACCTTTGAAGCCCTAAAAAAAAAAAAAAAAAAAAAAAAAAAAAAAAAAAAAAAAAAGGATAGTAAAATATATAGATAAAGGGTGATATAGTGATGAAGTAGATGATAATAAGAATATATATATAAAGTAAGAATAGGATTAGATATAGTATATATATATAGGTATATATAAATGTGAATATATAATGATATATAGTATATTAGTATATATGTATAGAATATAGGGTATATAAGTATAATATATATAGATATATTATTTATGTTAAAACAAAAACTGAGATTCCCGCGCTTAAGCGGGGAGAGTGGGAGAGCGGGTGGACAAGCTGGCAAGCTAAAATTCAGTTATCATATTCCTTACATCGGGTCGGCGCCGCGCGACCCACCGTCGCTCCGATTCCGATGCAATATCGTCAAATCATGATGCGCCCTCATAGTCACCCGTTGACGCAGTGCCGATAC
>JABUQX010133380.1:0-10000 GCA_015478945.1 Trachelipus rathkii | reverse complement strand
TACTACTATCGCATTTACTACTACTACTACTACTACTACTACTATTGTTTTTGTTATTATTATTATTATTATTACTATTATTGTTATTAGTATTTTCATTATTATTATTATTATTATTATTATTATTTCCATTATTATTACCGCTTTTATTATTATTTTTATTATTATTATTATTATTATTATTATTATTATTGTTATTAGTATTTTCATTATTATTATTATTATTATTATTTCCATTATTATTACCGCTTTTATTATTATTTTTATTATTATTATTATTATTATTATTATTATTATTATTATTATACTCCAGTAAGTCTTTTTCTTTTAACGTGCGATTTAAAGGGCTCAACCCTTCCACTACGGAATTCAGAGAATTCCATCCACTAAACTCCTCCTCCAGTTGTAACTCCGTTTCTATGGGTATTTCTTTTGGCCACGCCCACTCCCCATTTTCTATACAAGCCAGTTGCAATTGCAACTCCCCAGCCTCTAGGATTTTATCTCTTTCGTTAGCCAATTCTGTTAAAATTATCGCCAATTTATTTTTAGCCTTCGAGACCAATTTAAATTCAACGTCAAAATTTGCAATGGCATTCAATAAATTTACCTCTCGAATATTATGAATTTTTTCGGCACTCTTTTTCATATAAGCTGTGATTAACCCACTGTTGCTAGTACAGACAGTGATTCTCTTATTGGCAATTAAGTAAGCATATTTTTGTAAGCTGTTATTGACGCATAATAATTCCTTAACTAATTGTGGTAGTGCCACTTCCACCTCAGAAAGTATAGTACTGTAAAGCGCGAAAATCTTTGTTTGATTATCTTCTTCTCCCATCAGCGCACTAGCTATAGTGAGTTCGCTTACCTTCGTGTATACTAGTAACTCAGTTCCTTCATCAGGGAACGACAACAGGGTGGCACTCACCATTGCCGCTTTAGCTTCTAGAAACGCTCGCTCGGCTTCTACTTCCCAGGAAATCCTTTTATTGGAGGCGGGTTTTCCTTTCAACATTTTCGTTAGGGGTTGCAACAATTGAGCCGCCCCTACTATATTGATTCGGCAGAAGTTATATAGACCGAGGAAAGCCCTAAGTTGTTTGATGGTTGTTGGCCTTGCAACATTCACCACTGCATCGATTTTCTCCTTACTAGGCTTAACCCCCTTTTCGCTAACATTGAAACCTAGAAAGTCCGTTTCTTCGACTGCAAGTACACATTTTTCTGGGTTCAGATAAATTTTCATATATTTTAATCTCTCCAAAACTTTCTCCAACATTGCAACATGCTCTTCAAGAGTCGAACTGGCAATTAAGATGTCATCTAAATAAACAAAAACGTTCCTTAAATCTCCAAACAAGATTGACATAAAGCGCTGGAAGGCACTAGAAGAACACTTATGTCCTTGTATTAAATAGTTAAAACTGTAATTACCAAATGGACAAGTAATAGTGAAATATTTCTTTGTTTCCTCGCTGACTGGCACGTTATAGTAAGCTTGCCGAACGTCTAGCCTTGTTAATAACTTGCAATGTTGCAATTGCAATATAATATCCTTAATCTTGGGTAGGGTAAAATTGTCAGAGGTTGATCTTTGGTTTAATAACCTCAGATCAACGACCAAACGAACCCTTCCGTCCGACTTTGGCAAAAAGCTAGTTGGAAAACCCCAATTGCTTCTCCCTCGCGAAATGACCCCCGCGTCCAATAATTTATTGATTTCCTCCCTTGCTTTCTCAAAAAGATGTGGAGCTATGGTTCTACTCCTCAATTGTATCGGCGATCCATTAACAGTCACATGGTATGGGTAGTTTGCCGCTAACTCGCATAAAATTTCCTCCTTCAAAGGACATTCTTCTCTCTCCCCTCCCCCCTCATCAACAGTGCAATCTTCAACCCCCCTCCCAATAGTACAATCCTTACCCCCCTCCCCCTCCTATGGTTTCGTTAGCGTCGGGTTGTGAGCGAGCAGTAAAATCGTCCTCACAGCTGTTAAAATAAGCCACGCCTCCCTTTTTTTTGTACTTTGTACAGATAAAGCGCCATCTTTTGAGCTGATCATTCTTTAAATCTAAATTAGGTGCTTTATAAGGATTTAAGAATAATACTTGGTACTTCCTAATTAAATTATTAACTAATTCGTATTCGCAAAGCGGTATATTTAAAGAGACAGCGGCCAGAGGGAATATAGAATTTCGTACATGCTCCGAAAAATCAAAAGCCTCATTACTAAGAGAAATACTACGTTTCGTGCTGGGATCTAATAAATAATGACACCTAAAGTCTATAATGAACCCGTGTTCTTTGAGAAAAGGCATGCCGAGAACATTAAATTTGATATCTGCCGCATAGGCATGTACATTGTAAAGTCTATCTAACCCCAAATCAATTTTGATTACCCTTTTATCATAAATATTCATGCAGCCCCCATTTGCGGCCCTGGCACTGCCAATCGGGGCCCCCTCCTTATCTAATTCAGAAGCACTCATAAGGTTGAGGCAGCTCCCACAGTCTAGTAAATAGGATTCATTGCTAGTCTTATCCGAGATGTAATATAGTTTATCAAAAATTATATTTCTAACAGCTGCAACGATTTCAGTAGAGTTGCCAGAAACTTCCATCACAGCATTATCAGACAAGTCACATGCATTATTTCTTAAAATTAATGATCCCTCATGCTTATCGGAAGAAGAAGAACCTCCTTCATTTCTAAAACTAATACAATTCATTTTCAGAAAGGGAATTTCGCCCCTTTCATTAATTACAAATTCATTTTTATCATTATTTTTATCAATAAGTATAGATTCACAAGTCAGAATCGCCTCCATTCCCGCCTCCTCCCCAGTGACTGGGGTAGGGGGATAGGTTGACTCCGTCGGTGGAGGCAGCGACTCATTCACAAAGCTATTGTTTTCAAAAGTCACAGCGTTATTATTTTCAATACAATTATAAGAATTTACAAAACCGTTATTGCCATCACTACGACTATCATTCCTAGTTCTACAATCATTATTATTATTATTGCTATTATTGTTATTAACCTCATCATGCGTTGAGTTACAATTTAAAATTGAAGATGACTCTACTCCTACTGACTCAGCGACAAGCGACTTCTGTGGGGGAGGGGGTGAATCACTAGGAATCCCCCTCTGCCCTTGATCATCCTTACAAGTGATATTTCTACTCCATTTAAATCTATTGACATAATTAACATTTCCATCATACCCACGATTAATATAATTACAATTATTACTAAAATACCTATTACTATTATGGCCATTAAGATTAGCATGCTCATTATTATTATAGAAATTATTATAACCGACACGTGCATTATTATTATAATTATTATTGTTACAACTAATATTTTCGTTACCATAGCGATTATTATTATAAAAATCGTCAACACTATGGTTACTGTAATTTCTATTATTATAATTACGACTATAATTTCTACTGTTATTATGATTATTGTTATAATAACGTCTTCTACTATAGTTAAAATTAATATTTCCCCGCCCAAAATTTGATTTATTCATACAAAAGTTACAGGGTAAACAATCACAAAGGTTTCTACTCACAAAAGCGTCGTTCCCCCCCATCTGGCCCGGGAGTTGCCTCACGGACCAGCCTTTCCATTTTTTGAAATGTTGACGTTCTGTTGTGGGGGTGGAGGAGTTGCCGGGGGTTGCGATATTAAGGTGTACATTGGACAATATCGACCCTCACATCGAAATGAATGGTGCAAAAATTTCCTATGGAACCTACAAAGGCCTTCTGTACTAGGCCCAGCTGCAACGTTGTTATAAGTTGATCGGTTGAAATTCCTTCCTCTTGAATTTTGATCATTATTGGGGGTGGGGGAGTTCTTCGCATTCTGACACATTGTCTTAGCGAGCTCTATGACGCTCTTGGCTAGTGATCTCATCTCTTCAGCTGACTTTTCATGAGAGATTATCAGTCGACTTATCTCCCTCTCCTGTACTGAAGTCTCTCTGTTGAGCGAATTGGTGACTTTTTCTTCTGCTGGTCGCATGGCGTTCACAGATTGCCATTCGTTTCCCCCCACCGCGGGGGATTGGCGAGCACCGTTTGGGGAGAAAAATTTGTTGAAAATGTCGTCGGCTATTTCAATTAATTCCTCAAAATCATGGTTTTTCTCTGTTGTCATGAGGGAGATCTGTAATTGCTTAGGCAATCGTAAGAGAAAGAGTTCTCTAATAAATTTAGCATCGTTGTCTGTTATCGAATCGAAAGTGGATAATCCAAGCATTTCTTTTATTCTAACTGCATAATCGGATGGTAGCTCTCCCTCCCTCATGCCTGATTGAAAGACTTCTTCTATCTGAGTTCTTAGCGATGGTGCATAAAGTTTTTCTATTACCTTGACTAGTTTAGTATAACAATCGTCCTTTAGGGGAAGTTTCAACGAATTTGTAATCTTGCTTGGTAATTTTGATGCCAAAAGCCTTACCCTCTCCCTTTGATCGATGATTTCATTAAGGTTAAAGATCATTGTCGTTTGCCGAATCCACTCTAAGGCATTGAATTCGTTGAAGGGGGGAATGGCATTGAGCGGGAGATTCTTCCTTCTTCCTTTTCTCCCTAAGAGATTGGGGGAAGGATGACTCTTCACCAGGTTTGTTGCTTCATACCCTTCTTGAGTTTCATTTTCCGAGTCTGTTTCGTATTGTGATGCGTCATCTTCTTCATTTACCCCCTCGATAGGAGGGGCTACTTCTGGGGGAGTGTGATGGGGTCTTGATGTGAGACCGAGTCACAATAGCTACGTTGCTTCTCTTCGGTTGAACTCTGAGCGACTTTCTTTTTAGACTCGGCATTCTTAACGGTTTTCTTTTTTTTTTTTCTTTTGTTATTGTTAGGGGAAGGTTCTTAAGCCTATTGTGATAGGGTTTCTTATTTCACTGGTTTTTTAAGGAACTGTTTTTTTTTTTTTTTGTGTGTGTTTGTGTTTTGAATTGGCACTTTTTTTCACTTCACTGTCTTAATTAGGCACTGTTTGAATTAATTCACTGTTTGACACTCTTCACATCAGTTAGGTATGGGTGTTCAAGGTTACTAATGGGGTCACCATTCTTTGTAATAACCCTTTGATGAGTTAATACAGTGATAATGAAAAGGGGTAATTACTTTTTATTTTTATTTCTAAGACTAATTAAATCAGGTGGTAAATAATGGTATCAATATTAACAGTTAACACAATGGGTCAGTTCACAGTCATTAATAATATTGGTGAAGGTTAATATCATAATTTTTATATTCAAACACAATTTCCGGCCTTTAACAAGCCGACACACAATGCGACTTCTCTTCTTGTATCTTGAAGCCAGACTGCCTTCCTTCCCTCGAAATGCCAGACATTTCGCGGGCAGCATTGCAGTGACTCACTCTCACAAAAATAGTGCCATACAAAAGGTTGTTAAATATTTTCCATATATAATAAAATTAATAGTAGAATTTGATATACAGAGCAACTATGAGAGGTGTACATAATTATTGTGAACGCAAGAGAAATTTAGATTTCAGATAAAATATATATATATATATATATATATATATATATATATATATATATATATATATATATATATATATATATATATATATATATATTGAAACTGTGGCAACACCTATAATAATTATCATGTTCTTTATAAATATTGCTAGAAATTTAGGCCCTTATTCTGGTTACTTTATAAAAAACTTTATCACTTGCACAATTTTTATTCACTGCAAACAAAACTTAATAAACATTTTTAGTTAAACTTTATATAATTCATTTTAGGTTCGGGAAAAGGGAAAGGTGGGAGGCGAAAGGAAGGCTTTAATTCTGGGCAGTTTTTTTTTACTTTCCAGTCTGTGGTGTGTTTGCTCGTTTATTTTTTCAAAATCTTAAATGGACACACTTGTGATCGTATGTATAGAAATAACGACATGTCTAGAAACGTCTTGTAACCCGTTGAAATTATTATTATTATTATTATTATTATATTTATTATATTTGGGCGCGATACACATTTTTTATTTAGATAAATTTTTGTCTACAAAACCACTTTAAATCTGCACACGGGAATAATTTTCAAACTTTAGAAATATTTCCAGTGAACATTCGCAATGTCATAATTTATATAAAAATTTATTCATATAAGAAATGCGTATCTCATTCCGAAAATGTCATATTGATGGGGGTTCTTTTGCGGCCGTTTCTTCTCGAGTTTGAAGGTGAAGACCGCAAACGTAAATTAAATATTTCTAGTAGTGATACCTTCTTTTTATCATTAGACAAATGGGTTGAAAAATTTGGTAGTTGAGTTTTGGTTGTTTAATTCAGGCTGAGTAAAATCTGGATTATTAGGTTTGCTTTATGAATTTTAGGCAAGTTATGTTTGTTGACAATTGTTGCATGGTGTAAAAATTAAATTATTCTTATTTAGAGGCATTTTTCACTGTGATTTAATTGGAAAATTATTTCAAGTTATTTAGCAAGCTGCCATTTCGTTAAATTAATGTATTTTAAATATGAGAAAAAATCCTATAGGACATACAGAAGGGCTTGTGGTGGTCGCTCCCTCATCATTTTCCTCCATATTTGTTGCACAAGAAATTTTCTTGAATGTATATTTTGAAGTAAAAAATTAAAAATGCTTAAAAATTTGCGGATGCAGCAGCCACATCTGACCATTAGAAGTAACAAGGTGCTCATTTTAGTATTTCTCTCCTTTTCGTGTTGAAGTTAAAGGTGCGAAAACATATATATTGGACCGAAGACTTCCCACATCTGTCTTTCGCCTTAGATACTCTAGGTAAAGATTGATTTTTCTTTTACCTAACGAGTGAGAAGTACCAAGAACCATTCTCGCTCGGCTTCCGAGGTTGACTCATAGACTTCTATATAAGTATTTATTTTAAATAAAACGAATGTAACGGTTTCTTCTTGGGAAGGAAGGCACGATCTTTCATGTCACGATAATTACGTGATTGTAAAACATTGTGTTCGGTTTTCTTTTCTAGAGTTATTGTTGTGGAATTGAAGACTAAAACTGCACCTTAATCTCCCCTGATATATCACAAAGATATTTAAAAAAAAAATTCGTTCCCCCTCTAGGCCTCTACCCCTTTCTCATAAGCCATTTCAACTTTTCTCCCAAACACATCCCCCGTTTCTTCTTGGGCCCACTTATCTTTCAGATATTCAATTCATCAAACAATTACTCCTGTGTGCTTATGATACTCTTTCTGAAGCAGAAGACTTTAAACTCTCAGGTTCACTGACCTTTCAAATAAATAAATTTCATGAGCTTGCAAGTAAGAGCTGTTAGTAAAGTTCTTCAAACAAAAATATGGTCATAAATATAAAGAGTGGAGTTTTCATGTGTTAGAAAACATGGGAATGTAAAGAAGCTTTATATATATATATAAGATATTATATATATATATATAGATATATATATATATTATATATATATTATATATATATATTATATATATATATATATAGTATATATATGATATTATATATATATATAGTATATTAAATTAACTAGTAAACTATTAACTAATTATTCGAGCTTTCGTGACTTTTTTGCCAGTTTTTATCCTCAACATATTTTTTTGGGGGGGCAAAATATGCAATAAAGTTTTTAATTATATTTAAATCTCGAAAGTGAAGAAACATTCCAAACTCCTCGCACGCAAAACTTAAAAAAGAAAAAGGGAAAGTAATAATATTAAAGACATATATCACTATTATATGTATTATATTATTATTATTATTATATTATTATTATTATATATTTATTAATTATATTATTATTATTATTATTATTATTATGATTATGTTATTATTATTAATTAGTTATTTATTATTATGTATTATTATATTATTATTATTATTATTATTATTATTATTTATTATTATTATTATTATTATTTATTATTATTATTATTATTATTATTATTGATTATTCATTATGGAGTAACGTTTTTCAGTCTTCTTTGCTGGAACGACTACCTCCGTTTTGATAAATGAGCAAAGATGCCGAGTCTCTATCTTGTAAAGCAACTGACACATTAACAAAAATAATTGAAATGGATAGATGCTAATAAGTATCTTTAAATTTAAATAAAACATCTTACATATTTTTAGCAACAAACAAAAATAATGATTTTAAATATTAAAAGTAAAAATGTAGAAGTGAATCAGGCTGCCAAATGCTAAAATACTTTGGATTAACAATCGATGAGTAAATAGAATTAAAGAAACATATAACAAGGAAATTATCCGTATAGTGACCTAGTGTTGGCCGAGCACCGGATATTTTTGCGCACCGCATCGCTCCGCACCGGATGTCGTGCACCAGCACCGCACCGCACCACCCGTTATGCGTTACCGCCACCGCACCGCACCGCCCGGATCTCTTTTGTCATGCGCACGCGCACCGCACCGCACCGAGAGCGAACCATAGCGCACCGCACCCCACCGCACCAAAATTTGCGCACCATGCACCGCTACGGTCACCCGAATATATATATATATATATTAATATATATATTATATTATATATATATATATATGATATAGTAATATTATAATATATATAGTAATATTATGAGGGGGAAGTAGTGCTTCTGAAGCGATGAGATTACCCAACATTGGGCATATATGGAGTCTTAGAGTACATCCCATGACACTCCAGTAGTCAATGGTTCTCCCCTTTTGCGCTCATATCACATATCTTTACAATGGGAGTAGGCTCTCCCTTATCACAACACCTAAAATACAATTACAGACAACACTTAGCTCTTAAAATGAAAATAAAAATGATATAAAATTGGCAACCACGCTTATCTCTTTAGAAGCCTATATGGGTGGCTATCCAAAAAATATCCTTATTCCACCCTACCCCGTCACCATTTAAAGGCCATGTGACGGCCTCCGTGATGGAGTTGGTTGCCGTCACGGAATGCAGATCTGTTTTGAGTGTAGCGGTCTCCTTTCTTCATAAATTTCTGCAATCTTCTAGGTTTTAACTCTAAATTTTCATTTTGTTGACAAAGTCTCTTCCTCCTCTAAACCTCATCTCTTATTCTTAACCGAAACTTAGGTTTTTTGAGCGTTCTGACTTCAAACTCTACTCTGTTGACTCCTACTATTCCTTCCCTCAAATTTTCAAGGGCAAAGGCAGTTGTGCCAACTTGTGCAATGATGTTGTTTCCGTGTCTTTGATTTTTGAGTTTTCCGAATATTCGACCTAATGGCTCAAGCTAACCAGTCATAATAAATTAAAAACACATTCTCTTTCTTCTGTCACATTTTCGCTGGAAACATCATGTTCTTGGTGTCTTATTTCACGTGTTTACCACGGCCAAGTTGCTTTTCTCAATTCTCAGATAAAGTTGATGAATTATGCTACGACTTTTCTAATCAGAATTACCTCGAGCATTAGTGCAGCTTCCCTACTCCTATCTCTGATCGTCTTTGAGATGAAGACCCAATATTCTAGACCTTTTCCTATCTCTAATTCTTTATCCTTATTCTGTTAAATTCTTCCTCCTCTGGGTTCCTCCACACTCTCATATATCTGTGTTCTGTTCTATCTCTGTCAAATCTCTCCGCAAGGAATACCACACTACGGCCGAGAAAAACGTATGGCACTTCGGTTCTGTAACATGTCGTACTTTTTTGATTTCCCATGGAATACTACAGTTTCCGTTGAAAGGGTCCCTCGGAGTGTTGCAAAGAGCGAGGCTAATTCTCTTCTGCATTGGATGGAGGCGTGCAACGCCATAATCTTTACCGTTCAACCAAACTAGATTAACTTTGGTTTAACTCTGCTTTGTTCTCGGCTATTAGCCACAGGGACGCTGCCGTTTAGGAATTACCTGTGCATCTTCAAATGTCCAGAAACCCTTTGCAACTATATTTCATCCCAAAATGTGCAAAATCTTTTCTCATGACACTAAAAATTCTTTCCTT
>JABUQX010133379.1:30000-37262 GCA_015478945.1 Trachelipus rathkii | reverse complement strand
TATATATATATTAAATATATAATTAATTATATATATAATATATATATATATTATTTATTTGTTAAAGGTATAAAAAAAAATGAGGGGGCTCGAGCCGACGGGGAACACAGGGGGGGGGACGTTTTTCATACCCGTAGGGGAGGGGCGGAGGGAACCCCGCGACACCCAAATATTTAAAGACGGTGGTCCGAGACCTCCCCGGAGGGGAATTAGTTCCTACCCATAGTTCCTCGGAAGGCCGAGAGACCCCGACCCTTTCCTTCGGTGCGGTATACCCTTGGGGTATTTTTAGTTAAAAAAAAGCAAAATTTAAGAGAAAGTCTATATTTTAATGAGTAACCAATAAAAGGTCTCTAAATAGGCTCTCTATCATATTACATATAATTATTAACAATAATTTTTTTATTTTTTTTATTTTTTTATACCATTTTCCTATCTAAAATTTTACCAGGATTCCAAAAATGTATTTCCTTTCGCCTTAGCTATTGTAGTTTTTGAGATTATATATATATTATATATTTTTTTTTATACATTTTCCGCACTAAAATTGGACCAGCATTCCAGCAATGTATTACGTTTTACTGTAGCATTAATAGTTTTGAGATATGGATTGAGATATTTGTGGTTTTAAACTTGATTTCACACCACACACATATATATATATATATATATTATATATAATATAATAACTATATATTTATAAATATATATATATAGATATATATATATATTATATATAGGATATAGGTCAGCTCGAAAGCATCATGCATCAATTTTAATAATAATAATAATAATAATAAAATAATAATAATAAAATATAAATAATAATAATAATAATAATAATAAAAAATAATAATAATAATAATAATATATATATATATATATTATTATATAATAAAATAATAATAATAATAATAATAATAATAATATATAATAATATAAAATAAAATATATTATATTTTATTATTATTATTTTCTCTTCTTAATTTGCTAATAATAGAATAGATATATTTTATTGTTAAACTCTTAAAATTTTAAATAATAATTAATAATAAAATAAATAATAATAATATAATATAATAATACATAATATAATAATAATAATAATATATAACAACAATAATAATATATAATAATATAAAAAATAATAATAATAATAGCAGCTTTCTAATAATTTATTATTTTTATTATTATTTTATTAATTATTATAATAATTATCGTAATTTAAATTATGATATTGAACATTGTTTTGAACAAGTTTACGTGTGCGTGCATAGGCCTACTCGTAATATAGAGGCCTATTTTGTTTAAAAGTGTTAAATATTATTATTATTTAATTGATTATTATTAGAATTATTAAAATTTAATGTCATAATTCTTTTTTTTTTCAATGGTTTATTTAGATATAACGAAAATAAATTTTCAAAATTTTGGAGAAAATTGACGTTCCATTATCCATGAGTCGGAGTCGGGAGTCGAGTCGAGAGTCGGGAGTCGGTTATTTGTAAAATCGACTCTGGGAGTAGGGAGTTGGTTGTTTGTAAAATCGACTCTGGGAGTCGGAGTCGGGAGTGCGAGTTTATTTTTTTCTAGACTTCCATCCCTGATATATATATATATATATAGGTATAGATATATATTATATATATAATATATATAGTATATTATATAATATATATTATATATATATATATATTTATATTATATATATATATATATATATATATATAGTTATTATAATTTGCTATTTTCAAACATTTTTATATGTATTATTCTATATTTTTATAAAATATTATATTATTATAATATAATAATATATTATATATTATTATATATATATATATATATTATATATATATATATGATATAGTATATATATATATATATATTATATATAATGAATAATAATGAATGGGGATGGTGTTTTCGTAACTGATGAAATGAATGTGAGGGAAGTGTGGAGGGAACACTTCGAAAATCTGCATAACATTGGCAGTAATGAAGAAGTGATAGTGAATGTGTGGGTATGATGGTGCAAGAAGGAATAGGTATTTTGGGGACGAGGTCATTAGTAAGGAGTAGGTAATGGATAGAGTGAGAAAGTTGAAGAAGTAAATCTGCAGGGTATAAATGAAATACTTGGGTGATTATCAGAACGGGAGGCGAAAGTAAACGTAAATAAGAGTAAGGTTATGGTCGTGAGTGAGGACAGCTCTCGGTGTGAAGTTATGTTAGATGGTGAGCAACTGGAACAAGTGTCTGAGTTTAAATATTTAGGATATATGTTGGATGAAAAGGGAACGGATGATGCTGAGTATAGTAGGAAAGCTGTGAATGGCAGGAAGGTGGCTGGTGCAATTAAATCGCTAGTGGATGTAAAGGGACTAAGGTCTTGAGTGCGCTAGGGGTCTTACATGAGGGTATGTTGTACCTGGTTATTGGTTGTAGTGAGACTATGTCTGAATAAGAGAGTATAGATCTAAAAGTACAATGCGTTTAGATGGACAATCTTAGGGGAGTGATAGGTGTGAGAATTGATAAAATGAGGAATGAGCTTGTTATTGAGTTGTGTGGTGTGAAGAAATAGGTAAATGAGAGAATAAATTAAAGTACGCTGAGATGGTTTGGTTATGTGGAAAGGATGGATGATAGTCAGTTTGTTAAGCGGATGTATAATGGTGAGTGTGCTGGGAATCGACTGGCTAGGAGACCGAAGAAAAAGTGGATTGAGTCGTAAAGGAATGCCTGGAGGAGAGAAATGTGAGTTTGGTAGAGGCGAGAAACTCCATTTATTTTTTTTTTTTTTATTTTGTTTTTTTTGGTAGAATATTTCATGTTGTTGTTTAGGGTTTTGGACCACCTGGGCCAAGGATGAACCCCCACTGCGAGATATTTGTCGCGGTCACGTGAAGCTCTAGGGTGGATTTTTGATTAACAGGGCGAGTTCTCACTAATAGGTATAAAGGGCGGTAAGGCTGGGCTTTTCTTTCGACTTTTGTCATCTACACACTTTCTGTTCCGGTGCATGTCACGCACCTTACCCCAGTCCTTTGGGAGAGAAGGTGGATGATATATATTATATATAATATAATATATATATATATATATTATATATATATATATATATAAATTATTATATTATATATATTTATAAATATATATATATATATATATATATATTAGATTAAACCTGAAAATGTGTAGAAAAATACACGAAAGTGCTGGTGAAATCTTTTTTCATTTTCCTTGTGTTTATTAGTGCACTGTTTTTCTCGTTCGATAAAGCGAATAGATTTTTAGAATATATAGCTTATATTATATATATATATATATATTATAATATATATATATATATAAATATATATATATATATAATTATATAAGATATATTATATATATATATATTATATATATATAGATAATATATATATATATATCAGAGAGTGCCTTCCGCTCTGAGTCGCTCCGAGCGGACTACCAGAAAAGGTGCGGACTAGCGGAGGTGCGGAGTTGTCAGGAAATTAGCGGACTTGCACGTGCGGTTAAAAAAAAAGTTCCGCTCTTTTGTCCGCATCTTTTTAAAAAATAAAAATATAGTTTACTTATTAAGATTTTTATGGTTAATAATAAAGAAAAATAATTTTATTTTTAAGTTTATTAACTAATTATTTTTAGTCTAAGAATTATTGTTTTTTAATAATTAAAATTCCAAAAATAATCTCAACCTCCTTAAAGGTACCGTATATAATAAATAACATTTAAATTGATTTTATAGACTGATTGGCTATTACCCTCATACTTTAATTAATTATATTTTTACTATAATAACTAGGCAATAAATATTCTAAATCAATTCTGTGTAAAACCCAAATATATTATATATAGTATAATATATATATATATATATATATATATATTATATATATATATATATATATATATTATAATATATATATATATATATATATATATATGTAGTATATATATATATATAATATATTATATAAATATATATTATATTATTAAATATATATATATATATATATTATATATATAGAATATATATAATATATATTTGGGGTTTAAACGAAACACACACACACACACCACATATATATATATATATATATATATAATATATTATATATATATAATTTATATAATATTATATTATATATATATATTATATATATAGTATATATATATATATATATATATATATATATATATATAGCTACCGTGCGATACGATAGCATTAGCATCGACTCTGCAGGAGTCGAGGCTTTCATGGATTCTACTAAAGTCTGGGACGAAATAGACCTTCTTATGGGTGGACAGGGTGGTCAAAATATTTCAGAAGGGAGGCAGAATGATTTAGGTGAGGACCGTTAAATTAGCAATGAACTGCGGAGAAGTGAACTAACACCAGCACTCCTCTCACCAAGGACATCTTTCCCCTTCAGCATAGGCAGAATTTGTTTGAACTTGTTCATAAAATATACACCTCTCCCTAGTTCTGCGGCTGTAGAGCGAATATTTAATATTGGTGGGGATATTTTGAGAGCAAACGAGGTCAGCCTTAACTGCTTTTAATTTTGAAGCACCGTATTCTTTTTGAAAGTTAATGGATCTCTTGTCTTTGAGACGACATTGTGAGGAGGAGGAAATCTTGAGATTTTTTAAAATATTTCATTCAATTTTTTCATATAATATAAAATAAATTTTTTGTAAGGTAATACTCATTTAGTATTTAATTAAATTCTTTGTGAAGTCGCACTTATTAAAACGGGAGACTTGCGGACGTGCGGACGTGCGATAGCGGAGGTTTGATGGTTTGAATAAGTGCGGAGGAGCGGAAGGAGCGCTAGCGACCTACGTGTTCTCGAGGTGCGGAGTGCGGAGGTGCGTAGCGGACTACCCTAAGGAGCGGGGTGCCCACCGTCTGATATATAGTATATATATATATAATAATATATATATATATATATAATATATAATATATATATATATAATATATATATAATAGTTATATTATATATATAATATAATATATATATATATATATATATATATATATTATATATATATGGAGACGTGGAAATACCATTCTCTATTCCTTTGAACTAAACTGAAAACTGATAAATCTTGGTTTATCAGAAATCATCGTTTTCTTCAAATACAGAAACTCGTGCTTTTTACTCATCTCACCCCGGAATGACAAAACAAAAAACAAAATAAGCTCTTAGAAACCCTAAAACTTTCTTCGCAGAATGCAGCAATCTTTCTGGTTCTTCTATCTCACGGACTAACATAATAAAATAAAATAAAAAATAATAAAAATAACTTACCTGTTTGTAAGTATAAACTTCTGCCAAACAAGTTTTACATTTCTGATGGGCATTTGCCCACGAGTACCCTGAAGACCAACTTTTGATTGCAATTTCGTACACTGAAATATCCAAAAGTTCTTCCCTTCCTTTTGTAATTTTTGTTTTTTTTTTTTCCCCTTTTTTTTTTTTTTCCACTGGTAAGGTTAATTTTGGTGGTTTGTTTAAAACTCATTATACTTTGAAACACCAATTTATATTCTATTTATAAGCTATATTATATTTTTTAAAATACTTGAATTATATATATATATATATATATATATATATATATATATATATATATATATATATATATATATATATATATATATATTATATATATATTAAAATATATAATATATAATATAAAAAAATATTTAGCTCCTCACCATTTAAAACTAGTTAGGTATATATTAGGGATGGCCAAAAAATGTCGATATATCGAAATATCGATATTTTGGCTCGGATATATCGATATTTTTGGGCGATATTTTCTTAGGCGATATTTCGATATTTTTCTTAATATCGAAAGCCGATATTCTTTTCAAAAAATTTTTTAAAGCCGGAAAAAAATAAATCTTATCCCCTCTCCCGACACCCTGAAGTGATGAAACTCTCTTTTTTCCCCATGTTTTTCGTCTTCGTTCGTCCCCCAATGTCGTGTATTAAAATAAACCGAAAAATTGGGTTTTAGATTTTTCGTCTTTTCGGGAACCAAAATAGATCAACATGGCACATACCACATAGTTAAATTGTCTTCTGAGTATTATTAATCACTCACTATTCAGTTATCAAGTGGATAATGCGGCCCAATAAAATTGGAATGATAGTAAAAATGCTTTCCCTGCTATGTTTTTTAGCAGATGAAATATCTTACTGAATGCGACGTCAGTCTCATCCAGACGTAACATTCATTATAAAACAATGTTTCTGCTCAATTGAAAGGAATAGATTGACTTTCTTCCGAGCCTATCAATCAGTTAGTCTTTTTTAGGTGCATTTAGATGATAAGATATTGGGCTTTGTAATAATTATATAAATATACTCACTCTTAATATATATAATATTATATATCATAATATATATAGTATATATAATATATATTGATATAATAATTATATATATATATATTATATATTAGAATATTATATATATATATGTATATATATATTATATATATATATAATATAATATATAATATATATATATATATATATTATATATATATATAGTTATATATATATATATATATATATTATATATAATATATTATTATCGATGGGCAAATTCGATTCGATCTAATTAAAAGGTAAATAACTTGAGTTACATTGAGTAAAAGGAAAGGTGAATTAAAAATAGCTATCATAGTTTTATTTCATGAAATATTTTCTAATTATATTATTTATTCTTGAGACTTGTTAAGCTGTTGCGTCACACTCGAGACCGCCTGATCCTGATTTACGTGTACTCTTTGGAGGGTGTTCAGTGTCAGTGTGGACGAAGATAATCATTGAAGAATCTAATACCGGAACAGGACTCCTGTGAGTTGTGTTCAGTTAACTACCGAGTAGCGGATAGTCTAATCATCTACTGGGATTCGATTGTTGTCGTTTTAAATATTGTTATTAACTAAATTTACGATTTTATAATAGCCTATTATAAAAGTTAGTATTTAATTGGAGGTACACACTACAGCTTTTTCTTCATGATAAGTCGTATGGCATCCAGTTCGAACTTCTTATATACTTCATTTTATTACTAAATTTAATAGATTTTCTTAAGATCCAGCCTTCCAGAGTCGTCCAAGTATCAGTTGTCTACCATCCAATTTAAATTAATTTCGTTGTTTGAATCAATATTTATTTTGTACTTAAATAAGAAATCATTTTGAGG
>JABUQX010133379.1:15000-22500 GCA_015478945.1 Trachelipus rathkii | reverse complement strand
TATATATATATATATATATATATATATTATATATATATATATATATATATATAGTATATATACTACTGTAATACAGGGGCGTAACTAACGGCCCCGCAGACCCCGCGGTGCGGGGGGGCCCACGCAGGTAAAGGGGCCCAAAATTGCGAAGAGCAAACAAACGAAATAATAAATGAAATATGAAAAAATATATAAATTACACAACATTATATATATATATATTATATATATATTAATATAAATATATATATATATATATATATATATATATATATATATATATATATATATATATATAATATATATATATTATATATATATATATATATACTATATATATATATAGTATATATATATATATATATATATATATATATATATATACATATATATATATATATATATATATATATATATACCTATTAATATATATTATACTATTATATATTATATATATATATATATATATATATATATCTATATATATATATATATATATATATATATATATATATATATATATATATATTATATATAATATATATTAAGTAAAAAAGATGCATCTCGCCCGACTACACAAGCCCTGAAATTGATGTTGATCGAACAAGTATAAAAAAAATATCCCAATATTACTTTTTTTCAACATTTTGGACTTTTGAAAAGTGAAAAATTGATATATTTTTTTTCTTACTCATCCGATCAACATTAAATTTAGAGCTTGTATAGTCGGGCGAGATGTATGTTTTTTACTTAGATAATTTTTGTATACTCAAAAGAAAATTTTTTTTTGAAAATTTGTTCAAGAACCAAATCTAAAAACTATGCATTTAACAAAGAAAATTTTTCTAAGTATGACAAATGCTGCCTCTCCCCGACTACATATGCCTTGAAAATTTCATCCACTTCGCCGAAACATGAAAAAAATTTATAGCAATTTTTCATTTCAAAATCCAAAAAAAGTGAGTTTGGAAATTGGACAACGCTGAGCACAAAAGTAAAAAAATCGTAAAATCCTCTTTGACCATTGTAAGTAATGGACCTATCTATGCATATTTTCAAGTTATTTCGAAAAAAAAATTGGGAAGTTCATACGAAAAATGTCAAAAATATGGATTTTGAAAAATTGAAAATTCTGAAAGAATGACTACAGTCACAGGAAAATACCCAAAATAACAACGTTTTAAAGGGCAAAAAAAGCTACAGTTTGGTGTTTATAGGGTCAAAATCGGCTGAAAATTTCGAATTTTATGTCCATTTTTATGGGGGTGAAAATTGGGGCGTGCCCTTAAGAAATAATTGCACCTCCCCTAAAGAAAAATTTGTGGGTTTTAATAACATAACAGAGAACAGTGCCGAAAACTTTGAAAAAACAAATAATTAAGGTATTAGATAACAAAAACATCAAATTAGAAAAATGCAGAGGTCAAGGCTATGATGGAGGAGCAAATATGCGAGGGAAATATTCAGGACTTCAGGCTCGTATATAGAAAATGTTCCAAATGCAGAATACATTCATTGTGCAGCTCATAATTTAAATTTAATTCTTAATGATTCTGTAAAAGATATAATGGCTCTTCCAAAAGTTTCATTGACAAATTGGAAAAAAGTATTTATGTATTTCAGTCTAGTACAGCTCGGTGCCCAAGGAATTAACAGCTGTTCAATAAATAAAGAATGGATCACAAAAACACTAAAAAACTGTGTCCAACTAGGAGGTCATCCAAGAATGATTCCTTACTAGCAATAAAAAACAATTTCAAAAGTATTTCGCAGTTCTTATCTCAATTGATATTTATGAGTACAAGTGAAAGAAACGAAGCTCTTGGTCTCAGGAAGCAGTTAAAAAATTTTTGAGTTTATTCTCTGTCTTGTCGTTTCAAAGTAAAGTATTGGAAAACATCAATGTTGTCTCAAATATATTGCAAAGTCCAAATACAGATCTTCAGAAAGCAACTTATCTATTGGGACAAGCAAAATCAAACTTATGTGAGCTAAAGACACAAATTTGAAGATGTAGCGAGAGAAACTACGGAGTTAGCACATCATTGGAACATTGAAGCAAAAATTACTCCAGACGTCAATACAGGTTTAAAAAGTATTTTTTTTGGTGAGCTTTTATCTTATGAAGAATTGAAGGACCCATGAAAGCCGTTAGAATAAGGGTATTTTCAAATAAAATCCTTGATATATTAAATGGAACAGTATAACTAGCTTCGTTTTCATTAGCATGAACAATGTTAAATGAGTTATTTTCATTTCTTGCCTCCTGCAGCAATAGCAGAGCTACGAAATGAAAAGTTTCAAGAAAAGGCTACAAAACTGGTAGAAAAATACGATTTAGATTTATCTTTCGGTTTATGAACAATTAATCACCTTCAAAGCATAATAACTACAAAAAGTTTAAAATGGAAAAATATGTAAACTATAAGATTTACAAAACTTTTTATCGTAGAAACACTTGCTTAAGAAGTAGCTTACCAGACTTGTGTATATCAAGTTCAGGTTGTTGTATTTGACTTTACCAGTAACATCTGCAACAGCTGAAAGGTCGGGTCGTTTTCAAAGCTCAAGCTTAATAAAAAACTTTTTTAAGCGAACAATATGACACAAACAAGGCTAAGTGCATTGGCTTTATTGAGCATTGAAAATGAAACATGTCTTACTCTTGATCTGAAAGAAGTGGTTAATAAATTCATGGCAATGAAGCCAAAACGTTTTGGGTAAAACTATAAAGCATTCTCCTTTCGAATATTTTCAAAGCCGGAGAGACAGATATTCACGAATTTTGCATAAGTTAACATTCTTTTATTCATAATTTTCTTATATAAATACTATATATATTATATATTATATATATATATATATATATATATATATATATATATATCATATGATATTATATTATATATATATATAAGTATATATATATATATAATACTTACTCCCTTCATAATATATATCAATTAACTAGATTGATACTTATTTTTTGGAGGAGGGGAGGGGGAAATTAGATATTTAAGTAAAAATAGTAATAATACATTTGGAAGCAGAATGTAAAAAGATGTTTTTGAGAATTTGATTAAATTTTTATACAAAAAAAGTGAAAAGTCTTTAATACATGTTTTTTCCCTTTTAAAGAACATTTATACTCATTTTTACATACTCTTTCCAAAAATGTCATTACTTTTTTATGCAAATATCTAATTTCTCCAATAAAAAGTACTAATCTGATAAATAGCATATAAGCCATATATATTATATATATATATATAATATATAATATAATATATATATATATATATTATAATATATATATATTTATAATATATATATATATATATATATATAGTATATATATATATATTTCAAAGTCCCTAAGTGGGTTTGAAAAATAAAAATAAAAGCACGATTTAAGTGCAAATGTCTGTATATATATTATATATATATATATTATATAATATTATATATATATATATATATATATTATATATATTTTAATATATAATATATATATATATATATATATAATTATATAATTATATATATATATACTATATATATATATATATATTATATATATATATATATATATTATATATATCAGTGATTGGGCGAATCCGAATCCGGATTCGGATTCGAATCCGGATTCAAGGATTCGAATCCGGATTCGGATTCGGATTCGAAAATTTCCACACACACGGATCGGATTCGGATTCGAGCCTTTCCACACACACGGATTCGGATTTGGATTCGAATCCAAGGTGCGTGGACTCTGATTCGGATTCGGATTCGAGCATTTTTACACATACGGATTCGGATTCGGAGCTCGATTCCGAATTCGATTCGAATCCGAGTCTATTTTCTTGTTTCGACAGGATGTCAAAAAAATCATAAAAAATAATTTCAAAACTTAGAATAAAATTGGATCACTATTTAGGAGCCAACCACAAGAGTGCTGTAGGAGCCAATCAAAGATGCATATTCTCTATTATTTTTGGCTAATTCATAACGCCATAGAAGAAATAGTTACTCCTGAAACATTGAAAAAACTAATAATTTATAGAGAATTAGTTATAAGGAACATGGGCTGCAACTATTTCTTAAGGGTACGCCCCAATTTTCACCCCCCTAAATGACATGAAATTTCGGAATTTATCTAGCGATTTTGAAACCTAAAACACCAAACTGTAGATTTTTTCCCTCTAAAACGTTGTTTTTTGGTGTTTCTCTGCGTCTGTAGTAATTCTTCAGAATATTCAGTTTTTTCAAAACCCATGTTTTTGACATTTTTTCGCATCAACTTCCAGAATTTTTTTTCGAAATGACTTCAAACTTGAGGTATGCATATATGGGACCATTACCTGCAAAAGTCACGAAGTACTTATTTGAGTTTTTGAGTTTTGTGCTCAGCGTTGTCCAATTTTTAAACCACTTTTTTTTTTTTTTAAATGAAAAATTGCGATAATTTTTTTTCTTGTTTGGGCGAAGTGGATGAAATTTTTAGGGCATATATAATCGAGAGAGATGCACATTTTTTACTTAAATAATTTCTTGGTTTATGCATTAGCTTTGGATTTGTTCTTGGAACAAATTTTCAAAAAAAAATTTTTTTGGAAATTTTTTAAAAATTTTCTTTTGAGTATACAAAAAAAATTATCTAAGTAAAAAAGATGCATCTCCCCGTTTATACAAGCCCTAAAAATTTGATGTTGATCGGATGAGTAGAACAGTAGTATATCAATTTTTCACTTTCGCAAAATTTAGCTTGTCTAACCTCTTGAAATATTGCATATGCCTAATCATTTTTCTACCTGTCCGATCAACATCAAATTTTCAGGGCTTGTATAGTCGGACGAGACGCATCTTTTTTACTTAGATAATGTTTTTGTATACTCAAAAGAATTTTTTTTAAAAATATCAATTTTTTTTTTTTGAAAATTTGTTCCAAAAACAAATCCAAAACTAATACATATACAAAAAAATTATCTAAGTAAAAAATGTGCATCTCTTCCTGAACTACATTAGGCTCTGAAATTTTATCCACTTCGCTCGAAACAGGAAAAAAATTATCGCATTTTTCATTTAAAATCCAAAAAGTGGGTTTGGAAATTGGACAACGCTGAGCACAAAACTCAAAAAATCGAAAAGGTACTTCGTGACTTTTGTAGATAATGGACCCATCTATGCATATTTCAAGTTTGAAGTCATTTCGAAAAAAATTCTGGGAGTTGATTCGAAAAATGTCAAAAACATGGGTTTGGAAAAATTGAAAATCCTGAAAGAATGACTACAGACACAGAAAAATACCAGAAAACAACGTTTTAGGAGGGCAACAATAATCTACGGTTTGGTGTTATATAGGGTCAAAATTGGTGTTAATTCTGAATTTTTTTTCCATTTTTTTTATGGGGGTGTGAAAAATTGGGCACTAACCTAATAAATAGTTGCACCCCCTTAAAAAAATTAATTTTTAATTTTTTAATAGAATGTTGCTATGTTAATTATGAAATAGGTAATAAAATGCAATATTTAGCTTTAAAAATTTATTTTTAAAAATTTATAAAAAGGCAAGCTTAAGAATTAAAATTCATTTAAGCATGTTTAGAGGTTAATAGAATTATTAATATATATATATATATATATATATATATATATATAAAAAATAAAAATATAATTTATATATATATATATAAATATTAATATAAAATATATAATTATATATATATATATATATATATATATATATATATATATATATATATAATACTATGGGGGGCGTCGCCTGCTTCCAAGCTAGGGGGCAGCTTAAAATTTTATAGAGCTCATATATATATATATATAGTATATACTATATAATATATATATATATAAGTATATATATATATATATATATATATATAATTATATATATATTATATATAGTATATACTATTATAATATATATATAGTAATATATAAAGAAGACATATAATAGTAGAAACATTTTTATGGATAATTAAATTAATTAATATTAAAAATAAAATATTTTATTAAAAACAATAGTAATGTCAAAATACAATAATGCCAATGATGGGAAAATCCACAATATAGAGCAGTGCAAAATTTGATATTAAAAAAAAGTAATTTTCCTTGGTTAAGGAAATTTATCAAGTACTGTTTTGAATAAAATAATCAAAATTGTCAAACAAATTTTTCTGTGTTGCACACTCATCATAGCTCAGCCCTTTAACCTTTCATCTTCCATTAGTAACTTAGAAAGGCCAAGTCTTGATCATTTCGCAGAGTTCCTAAAGAGACTCTTACTGTACTGGTGGCTGCATGGGCTGAGCGAGTAGTATCATCAAAGCCTTTTTCGTCGACGGAAAGAAAGATTCAGTCTCCTTTAAGACTTGGGAGACAACAAGATCTTTTAGTTCTTCACTACTCAGTTTCTTGTCCTTCCAAATTTTGTACCAAAGTTCTAGCTCTTCTTATATGCCTTCTAGTAAAAACTATAAAATGAAGCTGTCTTTCCTTTAACTCATCGATTGGTATGAGTAGCATGTGGAAAGGATGTAGATTTGTTAATGCATAAGCAGGTGTATTTTCAGTAGAAACCGTAATTCCAAAGAAGAGGTTATAGAATCCAGATACGGAATTATTAAGGATCTTCTCCAGAACTCCGTGGAATTTGTTGCTGGATGGTTGCTGCGGTGCTGCAGTGATGCTGCTTACCAACAATTCGTGGTATATTCATATCAAGTCCCAGTTGCTCGGCGATTTGATTAGCTTTTTTTAACACTTCATCGGTGATTTTTTCTCCATCTTTCCGATGGCTCCTAAGCCCTTAACCATTTTCCACAATGTGTTTGAATGTGCTGCGAGGGTTTGGACGATTTATTCAAGGTTTTGAATTGCGAGAGGCATTTACAAACTGAGCTTCTACAATCGGGCAGCAGTACTTCGCGATCAATATCATAGCAATGATGAATGACGACTTACATGGCGCTGAATGCAACTGAAAAAGCGCTTTTTCCTGTGGCGGTATCTCCTTCAATGGAAATGGTTTCTAATGCTTACATCATTCGTACAAAGGGCTCCTTAAACACTCTGAGTGCAACTTGTGTTGTAATAATATACTATAATATATATATATATATTAATATATATTTTAATAAATAATATATATATATATAATATATATATATATATTATATATATTTATTATATATATATATATATTATATATATATATATATATATATGTATTATTGGTCAGCCTCTAGAAGAGCCAACATATCCATATCTAAAAACTTACAACAGACTACCAGGGCGAAAAGAAATACATTGTTTGGAATGCTGGTAAAATTTTAGTTTTTATTGCGAAAAAAAAAGTCATATCTAATAAACTACAATAGCTACAGGGAAAAAAATACATTTTTGGAATCCTGGTAAAATATTAGGTTAGGAAAATGTAAAAAAAAAAAAAAATTATTGTTAATAATTATAGTAATATGAGGA
>JABUQX010133378.1:32500-48680 GCA_015478945.1 Trachelipus rathkii | reverse complement strand
CAAATAAATACGAGAAAGTCTTGACCAAGTATAAAAAAGAAAAAATATTTCACTTTTCGGGGACTTTTCCAAAGAATTATATCAAACGTTGAAAAAGTAAATCAATTAGAACGAATATTTTATTCCTTCTACTTCTCGATACAACACTCAAAAAATATATTATGCAGGGCTTGGTAAACAGGGTAAGCTTTGTAATACTTTGTTACTTAGAAATAATTTTTGTAATTACTTAAAAAAGAAATTTTTTTTTTAAAATCATATCTCAAAAAATTTTTCATTGTAATAAATTTGTTATACCTACAGAATGATGAGCAAATACCAAAAGCAAGATGTCAGATATACAAAGATATATTAACGTAAAAAAGGTAGCATCCTCTTAGAGCTACATAATGCCCTGAAAATATCAGCCACTTTGGGAAACTAAAATAAAAATATATCGCAATTTTATCATTTTAAAAATCGCTAAGTAAAAGTGGGTTTGAACATGGGGACAACGCTGAGAAGCAAAAATCTCAGAAAACTGCAAAAAACAAGTACTTACATGCCTACCAATTGTAGATAATGAAAGAACTCATTTAGCATATGTCAAGTTGAAGTCATTTTCCGAAAAAAAAATTGTGGTGGCAATATTAGTACAACAAATGTAAACAAAAATAGGTTTGTGAAACAACTATGAAAATCTGAAAGAGATGTCACTCTGCGAACACAGCAAAAACACTCTAAAAACCGAACGGTTAGGGGCAAAAAAAGCCAAACTTACAGTTGGTTGTTGAGACATAGTAGGGTCAAAAATCGGTGAAAAAAAAAATCCCGAAAATTTTATGTCCAATTTTTTAGAAGGGGGAAGCCGAAAAATTGGCAACATAGTGTGAACTCGACTAATTGAGACATAGTTCATTAAAAGTGAGGGGCTCAGATATATGACTATTAGATTCATTTGAAAAATAAGTTTTATATATATTGTTTTTTTACTATATATCAAAAGATTAAGCGAAAAAAAAATAGTGAAACCAAAAAAAATGAATCAACACCTTTGACTGTAACTCTTTAAGCACTAATCTGTGAAGTCAGAGTCGAAATTTTGAATCTTGATTTGCTGGCAGCTCGGAGTCAGCGGAGATCCGGAGTCGAAAATGTTTGCGTTAAATGGGAGTCGGAGCGGGTAGTCGGAGTACGAGGAAATTTGTTAGTTTAAGTGAGTCGGAAGTAGACCGGCAGAAGTCGAAGGAAAATCCAAATTTGAATTTAGGAGTCGGAGTGGAGTCGAGTCGGAGTCGGAAAAATTATATTTTAACGAATACGAAGCTCCGCAAGCGACCTGTATAATAAACAAGTAATCATTTACCCAGTTAGCCCGAATTCGTACCTAGATAATAATAGAATGTGTTTGGCTTAGGTGAGAGCCACACCATACGCTACCTTGGTATAAGTTCGTTATAACTATATCTATTTTGTGTTCCAGTAATGAATAAAGTATTAAATAGAGGTAGTTATAATTTAGTCTGTACATGTTCAGAATATATACTAAATTGGATGATACAATGTATTAATTAAGTTACATCTAGTTTGATAATAAAACAACGTAATAATTAGAAACCATATTAACAGAAGACATATAATAACAACTATATAAAAAACAAATAAGATAAAATAAGGCCTTATATTAAATATTAAAAATAAACTCTATATAAACTTTGAACCAAATAAACAAAAGATTTAAATGCCCCACATAATACAGCCTCATAATATAGATATTGTTTAATCTGTAATGTTATAGCGAAAGACTTATAAGTCAGATTTACTAGCTCTCATACCGTAGTAGTAGAACGTGATAGTTGTATTATTACTGTATAAATACATTCAAATTAATTCAAGATATAAAATTAATTAATATCAAGATATTATAATCCTATTAGATGGGAAAGACATAATACACAAAAGTTGGTAACATCAAGAGCTGCGGAAAACAACCGACTAACGCGGCAGTAGAAGAGCAACCTATGAACTAGATATCAATAGAGTGTCCAGACGCAAATAGTGTCACTCTAAATATATCTCAGATGCATGGATTTCGCAGAACTACTCAAAATAAAAGCATGAGCGACAATCGTCTCGGCTTAAGCCAGGGAGACTTCTAATTAAACATTGCGGGCAAGCAACAAGAAGCGGAACGAGAATTCCACACCATAGAGAGACCTAATGGCTGGAAAGATGGATAAAAGCACCACTAGCGTTGACCAAAGCCTGAGCCGCTAAAACTAAATAGAATCAAACCTTACAAAGCCTACATTGGTTTGAAAAGAACCTACTTAAGATCCCGGTGCTAATACGCGAAGAGGGCGTTCGTAATTAAAACGAAGTGTTGGCTCGGTGGGGGGTACCGCGAGTGTGTAAGTTCCCTCAAGCACTTGCTGCGCAAAATACCTATAGCGATAAAAGAACTAAAGCTCTGTAACAGCTGTGGGAGAGAGTAAAATGGCAAGAATTTGCCGCCAAACACAAATCCTCGCAATCTTCCACATGCCTGAAATTCACATTCAGCTTATTTTTATCAAATTTCGTCACGATGTAAAAGAAAAAATCGTTTTAAAAACAAATCCCCTGCACAGAATGTAAACAATATAGCTAGAAAACCATACTAATTAAAACACTTCCATTTCTAGTACATTTTTTCAAAATGAAAAAGGACAGCAGCAAATACTGTAAACTAGAACTTCCACGTGAGCTATTACCATTAAATATATCAGCCACCTCCGCGAATCTCTACACAAATCCTCACAGTATCATTCACACATCAAATTCAACCAACCGCAGAATATTCTAAATGATGTCATCAATGAGCAAGACCAAATTGTGAACCCTAATTAGCGCCTTACTTAGGCGACGGACAATCATCTTAATGACAATATCCAATGAGATAAAAAAGAATCTTTTTCTGGTCTGTGCTCTCCAGACTATAGCTAATCCCAGCTAATCAATAAATAAACTAGACAACGGCCAGAAGGATAGATAAGTTATACCAAAAATTAAGCCTTTATTCAAATATGAGCTAGTACATTAATAATTGCTGTTCCCGCAATCTATACGAACTAAGTCATAACTTCGTTCCCGACCCAGAGTCTGAAAACAGAACTAGCAAACAGATGCTTACCACCTATCCGTCATAGGAACTACAAAATGTGATTGTCATAATAATGGGAGAAGATTATTGTGTTCACCGTTATATAAATTAATTGCAAAAAAATTGCCAGGATAATATTGGCTGCTAGATTATAGTTAGATATGCCCCTTTTTACATAATAGCAGAAATTTTAGTAAAAATGTTTCTAACGAAAAGTACAATGCATGCAAGCTGCTCAGCCGTCATACTTTAATAGATAGCGCTCAATTTCCTTGAACTTACTTACCACGGGGAACATGATCATTCTCCCGATTACTATAGTTAGCGATGCTTTGGGCACTCTAGCAAAAACTTGACAAATAATGCGGCTTCGGTCACAGTCAGTTCTAGGCTAGATTCCAATGTTCTGACAGTAAGACGGACATTCTAGCATGATATAGCCTGTCATGCTGCAAAATCCTTACCAACGAGGAAGGGGATGCCTTAGATAGCCTTGCCAGATTGAGCAACGTCCGTAACTTAAGGTTCAAACTTGCGCCGCCCCCCCCGCACCTGTTAGGGAGACCAGCCGACACTTATTTTGTGCTCACCCCTTTTTGAAGTCATGGAACGGGTGTATAAGTTAGTATTGGAACTATAAAATGACAATAAATTAGTTTACTACTAGTTCTTTTCAAAGCAAGAGTCCCGACCAATTTAGCATAGTGCAATAAAGATAACCAGGAAAGACTACTTAGAATGTATAGAAATGAATAATAGCCCAGATTTAGGACCAAGCATATAAAAGTATGCCATTTCAAATACTCATCTTATAATTACTGATGTGGTAAAGTGCCGACTAGAGCAAATAAAACTCGACTTACTAACTATTAACAATTGAGTTAAGCAAGCATTACTGTCGATTACTTTCTTAACTTATAGAGCGCGAGTAATACGTTTTCAAAATGACTACATTAATCCCCTTTCATTACTCTTTGTGACCATCACAAATGTTCGCAGCTAATTGCTCCAAGTCCAGTGCGCGAGCCCCAGATCATACTCTATGCTATTCACTTAACCTTACGGTCGTCCATGATTACTCATCAAATAACTTTATTATTTTAAATTTGATAAACAGGATATGGGAACATCAGACAGCCCCCGTCCCGGTGGTTCAATCGGAATGAAAGCCATCTGAGGGCAATGTTATGTTCAGTAAACATATATTAGAAAAGACTGTTGCGCACTTCTGATGTAATAAAAACGGAGCAAGAAATATTTTTTCAATATCTAAAATAATAATATTAATGATGTTGATTTTATGTTTTTCAATTTTTCTGTTCTTTATTTCACTTGACACAACATTCCTGAAGCAGACAATTCAGTCACGATTAACTAAAGAAAAGCGTATCATAAGTCCTTCTCATTATTTTCTTTAGGTAAAACATTACATCTGACCTTGAGTATGCTCAGTAATGGTTTCTCTTTGTTAAAGGAAAGCCCCTAAGGTAGGAGACATCAAAAAATCCCAACAACATCCTGTATAGCACCTTACTGTGTTACTCTTTCACACAGAGGCTCGCTGTTTTATCACATATCAAAAAGGTTTATTAATGTGAATGAGTAATATATATATAATATTACTGAAAATTTGGACAAAAAGTGCAGAGTTCAAAATTAATATATCCAACAACTAATTCCGGTATCTATATAACAGTCACTGTGCATTTCATAATCGCAATATGTAGAAAGGACAGATGAAGCAAAGCTGGGCAACTTTTGCGAAATCAAAAAAATGATTATAATTTTGCCAGTGTAACTTGCAATTCCTAACAATAAGAAGTGTCACGCAATCACTAGACTATTTGATAATACTCTTGCCGAAACCTGGATTAGCTTGGTGCGACACGACTCTTTACTAAAGATACATATGTAGAAAGAGCGAATCTATCATCCAAGGCCAAGATGTCACCTTCTCGAGTGTTTTAGAAGGGTTGATGTTAATTACCTTCCAGAAAATTGTTGCATTGAAACAACAAGCAATATAAATTAAGATGAAAGTACCACCATTTCCTTGCTTCTGCTGTACGCCTTATCCACTACTTCAGTAGCTCTGGTGTTGTACAATGTTGAAGGATGGATTTTTAATAAACACAATTCAAAATAATATATGAAATTAACATATAACTTGCCATACAAGTCAAATCGAACCTCGGGAAGTATCATCTTTTTATTTGGCACAATAAACTCTTTTACTGTTATTATGACCAATGCAGTCTCAAGAAATTCTTTCAGTGATTGCCCTCTTGAAGCATCTGAGCTGACAATTAGCCACATAGATCTTATACCTCGTTTTCACTAATTACATCAGTACACCCAACCAACGAATATACATCTGGATAATCTCCTCTATCACAGTAATTATTTCAGGACTAGAGTTAAAGGTTGTAAATTTGTTGCATACAATGAACACATACTCATGTCAGACTGAACAATTAGAGGCCTGCACCTCCTCCGGCAGCTGATTTTAGTGATCTAGCATATACCGATAGAAAGCCCCTTTATCCCTACACCAAAACTCCATCAAACTGATGCACAATACACCTTAATGAGCCCTGCCCTCGTCTGCACTTAATTCTCACCCTCATTGATAAAAGAAAATTTCATTTCGGTTCAAAAACTTACACCACTTCACTTCTAAACCTGGTTGCGTCTTATGACTTGTTTTAACAGTGTGGATAAACCCAGGTATGAAATTCATTGAAGTTTGAACCGCCTTCTTTTTCCTATTCTTCGCTATAATATGCACTCAGTATACTCTCTATATTACTACTGACAGAATGGTGTCGGAGTCTCTTAGCAAAAATATCTATGGATCCCGTAATCTACAACTAAGAAAAAAAAACAAGAGCGCACTACGGCTTTCAAGAATTTTCACTACTATTGTACATAAGTCACGGAGTACATTATGACTTGAAGCCCACAAACCATACAGCAGATCAATATCAAGGAACTAGAGAAAGCCACATACTACCAATATATGATTCTACTGTTTCTTACATTCTTCAGGTGACCTTTCATAGACAGGTCATAAGCCTTGAGATTATTTTAAAAAGCAGCAAATAATACTTCAAGTTTCAGCAAGATTACTATTCCAAAATATTATTATGCAGTTATATCAAAGAGATACTAAGACGCATAATTAATGGCCAAACTCGTCGCGTTCTAAATATTAGAAGAAAATAAGTTGACCTTTTGTCTATGAATTTAATTTAATAGAAATTTACATAGCATCCATCTAATATATATACTTATATAACTACCTCATTCCAAATTAGTCAGTCGTTTATCCTTTACATTTTGAATAATGAAGATATAAGTGTAAAGATATATAGACTATATATAATAATTTCATATAATGGATGCCAGTATTTAAAATTAAAAAAAATGATGATTCGGTATTTAATACATAATTGGGTCCCATAGGTTTATCTTACCATATTTCTTTAGCTCTTATTAAACACTTTCCATCTCATCTTCAAGCATAATATGAATAAATTCCCCTTCTATATATGGAAAGAGAGTACTCGTGATATAACACTTATATTTCACTACCTATCACTCTCGATAAGAATTAATCCTCTACGCCAAGATATATTATAATTACTTTATACTTTTAAAAATGGGATAAACACTTTATAAACTACTATAAACCATGCTTTATAAATAAAAACAAATATTAGTAAAATAATATTACAAATGACAGTAACAATATAGCAATTATAGCAAGCTCATAGTACTAAAGGACAAGATTGTAAGAAACAATTTTACATAGTATTTTTATCATAATTAAAAAAGAAATTCTCTTGAAGAGAAATTAAATATATAGGATGGACTTAAGTATACTCTTAAAGGATATACCATTATATAGAGTTGTAGTATAAGGGAGTTAAATTAATAATTAAATCTATAGTAATGGTGTAGCTGATCCATTATAGATATATAATTATAGAATATAAAATAATTAAAGATTATATAATATTATATAAAACTCAATTTTGAATATACAAAAGAGATTCAAAATTAAATATATTATTATATAATAATGAATAGAATAATTTAAAAAATGTGTTTCATCTCTAGCGTTCTTAGAATATCTGAACCATAATAATCTAAAGTATACTTATAAACACAAATCCCCTAAATGAAAAGAGTAACAGTATATAATGCTACTTAAAGAAACAAATGAACCTCATGAAAATAGTAGAGAAGGAGGTGGAGATCGGAAATCCTGATAATTCACGATTAATAGAATTAACCTACATATAGAAATTACTATTGGCAAACAATAATGATATACTTAATAATATTGACTTGATATGCATGATATTAATATATTTTTTTTTTACTCGTGTTTCGTATCGTTACGATAATTAGATGGAGAATACGATACCATAAAATAAGGTTGTAAAATTACATTAATGATAATGCATATGATAAATTATGGTGATATAGTATAAGAATATTATCGACTAATGTATTAAACCTAAAGATCTGATAAGCTGAAGGTAACCCGTATGAGATATATTAAATTAGATTTCCAGAAGTATCTATGTGAATTAAAGAGGAGTTAATAATGTAATGAGTTTATATCGCCTATTGAAATAGGTTATGCAAGTGCATGAGAATTGTATGAGGTACAAAAATACTATTTCATTTAATTTGGAGGAAGTTTAGTTCTAGGCCATTATCGAAGGAACATGGAATGAGCTGCTACAAAGAATATAATACACATAAACATATCCCTACCTCAGACCCGTTGCTCATTACTGCGGTTTGTCGTTGCCCGTCCTCTCGGCGACCATCTTCTCTGACGGTACCTTGAGTCCCACACATCTTGCACTGTAGAAGCGCAACACGTGTGAGTAAGATACCGAGCATTCGTGATGCTGGTTGCCTTGCGGGATTAGCATTGAATCCCGGTACGCCGCGCTGCTGCCGTTGGATATCATCAGCCACTGTAAGGCACCTCGATGCTCCCTCGTCGCTCTAACAATGATGCACTAGCAGTTATTATATTGTTGCAGAGGTACTTCTTATTCGTGGAAGTTTTTAAAATTCTCATTAAGTTATAAGAGTGGTATCTACCCTTCGGAACTCGTATAGAATCATTAAAATACGAGAGACAAATACCATTAGATTTGAAGTCGGATTGAATCCTCCCAATATATTACCATGGCCCATTTTGGACCACTCCATATAGTCAGTGCACTCATTGGGTATAAAACTTTTTAACTGGAACGTCTTTAAGTTTCTACTTAAATACTAAAATCAATGGTTTTATTACATAACGAGAGTTGTGCTATTTACTTAGCTACTAATCACGATATAATAAATCTTATGACATAGGAGACGATAAGATCTCCGCCACGACATATGTGGAATTTCCAAATACGTTACCGTAGTGATAATTCAGTAAGTATATCACTCAGCTTGTTAAGGCTCGGATATATATGAGCATCAGCTCCAAGCGTATTCTACACAAGGTAATGAGTTCTATTGTGACGAATGTCTACTCCTAATCACCGGTCCAATATTTGTTACGTTGCGACGACCGAATATAATCTTATGTAAATGAGACAGTATCTTTCAATCTCAGCACAGAGATTTTATCGGCACAAAAAAGGTCACAAAATCTTTTAGCCGGTTTGACACCAGGATTTAAATTATCTTGAATTACACTAAAATGAGTTAAAACTAAGCCATTTTATTTAAAACCTTGCATTAGAGAGTATAAGGGAAAGCAACGAAAAAAATCAAGAAGTTTCAACGAAAAGCTTAACCCGTTAAGAACTTCATCCCTCTCATTCTAGGATCATAAACTTTATGAGCCTTGACATCGTCAAATAATAACAATGAATAGTCCACATGATAAACCAGGTCGGTAACTTGACTGACTTAAAGAATAAACTAAAACGTAAGGAAATTGACTGTCTCATTAAATATTTCTATGCGATGGGAGAGGACGGGAAAATGCTTCTAATCAGGTGTACTGTCCATCATACGGTACACGTGCTAAAGACACTGCAGAATCATCCTGCTCTCCAACCTCCCATACAATTAGATTCTTTCTATTATAGACATCTTACTAATTCGTAGACAATTATTTTTTTTGAATTTTTTAATTCAATAACTAGTAGACAATGGGCATAATGGAGCCTGCAGAATGGCTTAAAATGTTTTATTATGCACCTAGATTCATACGCCACATCCCCAAGATTGTTATCAACGAATGATATAAGCTTGTTTTGTCTAAAAGTACAGCTGTCTCTATACAGCTTTAAAATTTTAGCTAAGAAAATCTGAGAAAATGCTTAATTTATCAACTTCTTCACCATCAAACGCCTCTATCTGAATTAGAGATCTTTTTGTGCACTCCAAAAGGTTTTAAACTAGCGCAACTGTCTCTATCAGATACATCAGAATTAGTGGATCCTGTATCGAGTTTTGGAAAGTGCGGCAGAAAGGGGACCATAGGCTTTACCGTCAGCGTCTTCGCTCTTGTACTAAGGTAAAAGACTGATATTGCAAGAGCGATACTGTCGCGAAAATTTGACGGGTAAGATTAAATAAGTAGTCTTAGTCTTGGTTCCGTTTCCAAATCATAACTATTAAAATCAAAAAGATGACTGTTGACGGAACAAGGACACTTAAATGATAAAATTCATTAACTTTTATTTCAGAGGATAAATTTAGACCATACACAATACCTTTTTACTCTGTCTATACTCCTAATAGCAAATTTGAGATAACAATCTCTCTTATAAGTTCACCGGAAGGAAGAATATATTTTAATCCTCTAATTAAAAGAGGGTCTAGCCACAACCCTTTTATTAAATACTTTGCAGTAATACAAGATTAAGCTTCCACTTCCAAGTAAGATATACAGTATAGAAGAGATTCACGTAAAAAATTTAATGATAAGTGTGATTAGAGAAGAAGAGATGAATTAACGTGATGATTGATATTTCTTCCATTTTAGCCATATCGATAGTATAAAACAACTTATATTTTATATTGAATTCAAATATTTCGGAAAAAAAAAAAAAATAAACAAAAAAAAAAACTACGCCTACAATTATATTTCAAAATTTACACAGGTGAGGGCAACTACTCCAAGATCAGACTAAGGAAGCTACAATATATAGCTTACTAAAAATGCACACCACTTCAGCACAAAAATAACATCATCTTGAGACGCAACGAGACTCTCATAGAGGCGCTATAGTGATTGAAGAAGAATGACGAAAAAATCTCCCAAAATAAAAACCTCTCCAAGGTTTTACGGGCGTCCTTGAAATTATAAAGAATTATTTTTTATCAGAAAACATCTGGTTAGCTCGCTAAGACCAGTTAACGACCAATTGCAATCACAAAAATCTGATCTTTACATTAAGATATTGGAATCCCACGTCGAGATAGGCAATGTAGTAAAAGTTATATCACTGTATAATATGGGGTTGTGCTTAGTAAATACAAAACTTGTTTGTCTTAGATGCGATACTTCTATAAGCATGCTCACTAAACATTTAACAATATACTGGACACAAGTATATTCGCCCCTTCAAACTAAATCATCAATGTACAATAAGTAGTGCAACCTCCACTCTCTTCCATTCTAAATCAGTGTTACACCTTCCCATACCTCTAATTCTTTCATCATCCCATCCACATACAAATTAAATAGCTATAGAGACATGACACTTTCCTCCCTCCCTCCCTCCCTCCACTATTAATATTAAAAAATTACTTTTCACTCAATTTATTCTTACACACGCCTCACTACCGACATACATACTTTTGATTCCATACAAGTCTACAACAAACACCATATATCACTAACACCAGCCACAGAGCTTCCCTATTAATCCTCTCATACGCCTATTGCAAGTCCATAAAACCTAAATACAATTTCTTTTTCTTCTTTCCTCAATATATATATATATATATATATATATATATATATATATATATATATATATATATATATATATACATATATTGTTAATATATATATATACAGCATAAGAGCATATATAAGATATATATATATATAGTGTTATTAAGTTTAAGTTTACTATATATATTTATATACATATATATGATATATATATATATATATATATATATATTATTGTTGATATATATTATTTATATATATTATTATATATATATATTATTATTATTATATATATACATATATATATATATATATATATATATTATACTTGGTATATATATATATATATATATATTATTATTATAATAAGAAAGAAGAAGAAGATATATATATATGTTATTATTATATTATTATTATATATATATATATATATATGCTTATATATTATATATATATATATATATATATATATATATATATATAGCGTATGGTGTTAGTGGAGAGTGTGTTGTGAACCGACCGGCTGGGAGACCGAAGAGAAAGTGGATTGAGTCGGTGAACGAATATCGGCGGAGAGAAATGTGAGTTTGGCAGAGGCGAGAATAAAGGTGCAAGGATAGGAGAGAATGGCGGGGTTTTTGTATGGGGGCATGGTTGTTGTCGCCCACCTGGGCCAAGGGATGAACTACATTGACGATTTACCATAGTGAGGTCCCGCCGCATCATGAAGCTCTAGGGTGTATTTTCTGTCTGCACGAGTCAATACTAATGTATAAGAGGTGGTAGCTGGCTTTTCTTCGACATCTGTCATACTCATTACCCTCCCACTTTTCTCTTTCTCTCCGGATGCCAGGTGCCTCAACTCCAACTTGGGAAAACAAGGTAGGTGAAGAAAGAAATATATATATATTATATATATGTTATTATTATTGCTATTATTATTATGATATTATATATATATATATATATATATATATATATATACATATATATATATATTATGCTGAAGAAGTTGTTATATATAGTTATATATTATACATATATATATATATATATATATATATATATATATATATATATTATATTATTGTTATATTTCATATATTATATATATATATATATATATATAGTTATATAGTTATATATATATATATATATATATATATATATATATATATATATATATATATATATATATATATATATATATATATATATATATCATCAACCTTTTTTTCCCCAAGACTGGGGGGAAAGGTGCGTGACATGCACCGGAAACGAGAAAAGTAGTAGAGGAATATGACACAAGTCGAAAAGAAAGCCCAGCCTTACTGCCACCTTTATACCTAGTAGTGAGGACTCGTCGCAGTCAGCCAAAATCCACCCTAGAGCTTTCACGGGGATTACGACGAAACCTCACTATGGCATATCGTCAGTGTAGAGTTCATCTCTTGGCCCAGGTGGGCCACAACCATACCCCCTCACAAAAACACCGCCATTAACCCTCCTATTATGCACCTTCTTCTCGCCCCGCCAAATTCACATTTCTCTCCTCCACATTCCTTTACTGACTAGATCCACTTTTTCTTCGGTCCTGTCGAATCCCAAATATTATCTCCCTACCACTACACATCAGTTTAACTAACGGACTGTCATTCATCCTTTCCAAATGACCAAACCATCTCAGCGTACTTTCATTTTATTCTCTCGTTTTATTCTTTCTTCACACCATTAACTCTCTAATACATTCATTGCTCATTTTATCAATTTTTCTCACCTAACACGCCCCAAGATTGTCCATCTGAACATTGAACTTAGATCTATACCCTCTTATTCCAGACCATACTCACGCCATACATTAACACAGGTAACAACATACCTCATGTAAAACCCTAGCACACTAAGACTTGGTTAATTTACATCCACCAACGATTTAATTGCACCAGCCACCTTCCCTGCCATTCACAACTTTCCTACTACATTTCCCTGCATCATCCGTTCCCTTTCATCCAACATATATCCTAAATATTTAAACTCAGACACTTGTTCTCCAGCAGCTCACCATCTAACATAATCTCACACACTGAGGACTGTCCTCACTCATAACCATAACCTTACTCTTTATCTACGTTTACTAATTTTTCAAATATTTTATATATATATATATATATATATATATATATATATATATATATATATATATAAAGAGTGAGAGAGAGAAGGAAATGTAAGGTAAAGGCATATATATATATATATATATATATATATTATATCTATATATATATATATATATATATATATATATATACACATATATCTTCTTCTCTCTTCTTTCTTCATCTTCCTCTTTTCTTTTTCCCAAGAATGGAGTAAGGTGCGCGACGGCATCGGAAAAGAAAAAGCAGTAGAAGAACATGACACAAGCCGCGTAGAAAAGAAAGCCCAGCCATACTGCCCCTCAGTACCATTAATTAGTGGGAACCCATCGCAGTCAGAAAATCCACCCTGTAGCTTCACGGGACAGCGATGGACCCCTCACTATGGTAGATCGTCAAAGTAAGGGTTCATCCCTTTGCCCAGGTGGGCCACAACCATACCTCCCTCACAACTCCCGCCATTCACTCCTGTTATACACCTTCTTCTCGCCTCTACCAAGCTCACATTTCTCTCCTTCAAACACTCGCTCAATACACTTTTCTTCGGTCTCCCAGCCGGCTGGTGGTTCCCAACACACTCGCCAATTATACATCCGCTTAACCAACCGGATGTCATCCATTCATTTTTTCCATATGACCAAACCATCTCAACATACTTTCATTTATTCTCTCTCATTTACCCCTTCTTCTGATCACTATTTCTTAATATTTATTACTTTATTAACTTTCTGATCAATTTGTTATCTGATCTGGCGCACAGATTATTGTCCATCTGAACACATTGAACTTTAGATCTATACTTCTTATTCCAGACCATAGTCTCACTACTATACAATAACACAGGTAACAACATACCCTCATGTAAGACCCTAGCACACTCAAGACTTAGTCCCTTTACATTCACCAACGATTTAATTGCACCAGCCACCTTCCTGCCATTCACAACTTTCCTACTACACTTGCATCGTCCGTTCCCTTCCTCATCCACCGCAACATATACCCTAACAATTTAAACCCAGACACTTGTTCCAGCTGCTCACCATCTAACATAACTTCACACTGAGAACTGTCCTCACTCACAACCATAACCTTACTCTTATCTACGTTTACTTTCAAGCCCCTTTTTACACCCTGCGCCAAATCTCTCTACCAATCCTCTCAAACTCTCTTCAGATTCGCCACACAGAACCAAATCATCCGCATATAATAGGTAGGGCACCCTCCACTCATCTCCATTCTCCACCATTCTAACACCATTTCCTGCCATCCCCACCTCGAATTCTTTCATAACCCCATACATATATATATATATATATATATATATATATATATATATATATATATATATATATATATATATATATAGATATATATATATATATATATATATATATATATATATATATATATATCATCCCACCCTCTTTTCCTCAAGACTGGGGGTAAGGTGCGTACCATGCACCGTGGAAACAGAAGAGTAGTAGAAGAGCATGACAGCCGAAAGAGTGCTCCTGCCTTACCGCCCCCCTTTATACCAATTAGTGAGAACTCTTCGCAGTCAGAAATCCACCCTAGAGCTTCGCGGGACCGCCACGGGACCCTCACTATGGCATCTCGTCAGCGTGGGTTCATCCCTTGGCTCAGGTGTGCCACAACCATACCCTCACAAAACCCCGCCATTCTTTTTATGCACCAAATAAATATATATATATATATATATATATAGCAGTAGATAAAAAATAGTTTTTATATATATATATATATATATATATATATATATATATATATATATATATATATATATATATATATATATATATATATATAAAACTATCTTTTTAGCGTGTTTTATCCCCTATTAAGTGGGTAACATGGGGGGAGCACAGAAAATCGAACTTTAAGGCCGGTTATCCCAAACCAGCGCCACCAACGTCTTCGCCGCAGTCGAGTTTCTGTTCTTGCCCCCAGGTGGATAAACTTCAACTGCTACGCGGAGGATTTGAACCAGCGTCCTCTCGTATGAGAGTCTGCGAGTCAACCTCCTACGCCATGAGAGCAGTTATGCTGAGTTATTATGAGCATGAAAGAAGAAGAAGAAGAGTTATATACATATATATATATATTATTACAGCATATATATATATATGCTATTATATGGTATATTATATTATATACATATATATTATACACACATATATATACGGCATATATATATATATATATATATATATATATGTATATTAAGAAAGAAGAAGAAGAGCATAAATATTACTACATAAGTTACATATTATTATTATTATATTATTATTATTACACATCTTACATATACATATGCAAATATTATTACATCTTTCATATATTTGTTTCTAGTCTATTATGGTCCAAAGAGTGTCGATTACAGAAGAGCTGATTGGTGAAGAACAAGGTGCGTTTAGGGAGTGGTAGAGGATGTCTGGATCAAATCTCTTTACATTGAAATTAATGATTGAGAAAATGAGGGAGAAGAAGAATAAATTGTATTTAGGTTTTATGGATTTGCAACAGGCGTATGATAGGATTAATAGGGAAGCTCTATGGCAGGTGTTGGTGGTAGGGTTGTGAATAGAATCAAAAGTATATATGACGATAGTGAAGCGTGTGTAAGAATAAATCGTATCGAAAGTGATTGGTTTATTAATAGCGAGTGAAGCAGGGATGTGTTATGTCTCCTTGGTCATTCAATTTATATGGATGGTTACAAAGAATTAGGGAGGTAAAGTAGACAGGTATTAGAATGATGGAGAATGGAAGAGAATGGAGGGTGCCCTACCTATTCTATGCGGGTGATTTGGTTTTGGCAGTGAATCTGAAGAGAGTTTGAGAGGATTGTTAGAAAGATTTGGCAGAGTGTGTAAAAGGAGGGGTTTGAAAGTAAAACATAGATAAGAGTAAGGTTATTGGGTGGGTGTGGAGAGGACAGTCCTC
>JABUQX010133378.1:15000-25000 GCA_015478945.1 Trachelipus rathkii | reverse complement strand
CGTATATTTCAAAGTAAATAAAATAAAAAAAAATAATAATAATAATAATAATAATAATAATAATAATATTCAAAATAATAATAATAATAATAATAATAACAATAATAATAATAATGATGGAAATTATTATAACAACTATATTAATAAAAATAATAATAATAATAATAAGAAGAAGAACGACCGTGAAAATAATAGTGATAATAATGACCATGATAATAATAATAATATTAATAACAATAAAATTACTAATGGAAAAATTAATTATTGCACTCGATCTTGGACTTCGCTCGTATATTTTATTTAGTGTTATAGTTTCATAGTTTATATAATCGTTGCGCCCCTTTAAACAATCTTTTAGTGCCCCGAGAAATACTTCGTTTTTTTTTTTCTCCCATTTTTTTTTATCAAGCACCTCGCCCGCTTTTGTTTAAGGATTAAATATCGTACTTGCTATTGGATTTTTACATTTACTAAAATGACACAACATACATAACACTTCAGCCACAAATAAAATTCTCAACTTAGAATTTTTATATATTTAAAGTTTAAATATTATCTTGGCTCCATTTTTTTGTTTCATCAAACTCATTTTTTTTAATTTTTATCGGACCAAGAAGCTATATATATTTTAATTTTTGTTTTATTTTGATTACATTTATTCATGTTAATAGTCATAATTTTTCAATTCCTTTTATTTCAAGTTTGTTTTAAGATTTATTTTTTTGAAATTTAATATTATAAATTTTTAACTTGAATTTTTGTCAGAGATTTTTTTTAAAGAAAAATTATTTTAAAAGTCTTTATACAATAATTATCTTATATAATGAATAATGTTAAATTCTTATACCTGCTCCTATTTGTTTTGATTTGTTTTTAATTCTTTTTTTTTATGTCTTTTTAGGCACCTATCATCGCGATTTATATTGGACCTATCATCGCGATTTATGTATTGGAACTATTTACCTGTACATTAAAGTGAAGCAGCAGATAGCGCCTTTCATTATACTTGGCCTAAACCTTTCAACTCGCCCACAAGAGAAATATTTTGGGGCGAAAGTGCCGACCTTTGTTGAAGCTGAAGTCTCAAAGCAGAAGAGTATATCGCTGTGTGAAATATATATATATATATATATATAGTTATATATATATATATATATATATATATATATGTTGTTGCTATATATATATATATATATAGGTCAGCGTCTGTTATAGCCGTCATATGTATCTTAAAACTATTAATGCTACAGTAAAACGGAATACATTGCTGGAATGCTGGTCCAAAGTTTCGGGGCTTGAATAAAAATATATCTTCAAAATTACTGGTTATTATTAGCGAAAGAATACATTTTTGAATCCTGGTAAAATTCAAAAATAAGAAAATAAAAATAAAATATTGTTAATAATTATAGTACTATGAGGAGAAAGCTTACTCGTTAAAAGAAATAGACTTTCTATTAAATTCTGCTTTTTTTTTACTAAAGAATACCCTAAGGGTATACCGCACCGATGGCAGGGTCGGTACCCTGGCCTTCCGGGAACTACGGTAGGACTACCTTCCCTCCGGGAGGTCCGGAACCCCCGCTCTTGGTATTTGGGTGTCGCGGGTGTTCCTCCGCCCCTCCCCTAGGTGGAAAACGTCCCCCCCTGTGTTCCCCCGTCGGCTCGAGCCCCTAGTGTGCCGTATAAAAAAATTTTAATAGAAAGTCTATTTATTTTAACGAGAAACCAATAAAAAGGTCTCAAATAGGCCTTCTAATCATATTACTAATTATTAACAATAATATTTTTTTTATTTTTTTTTTTTACATTTTCTTATGTGAAATTTTACCAGGATTCCAAAAATGTATTCTTTTTCGCTGTAGCTATTGTAGTTTTTGAGATTACATTTCCAGGGCAAACTTTGGACCAGCATTTCAGCAATGTATTCCGTTTTACTGTAGCATTAATAGTTTTTAAGATACATATGACGGCTATAACAGACTGGCCATACATATATATATATTATTATACATATATATATTGTTGATATATAGCATAAATTCCACATTTTACAGTTGGGCATATATATATATATATATATTATTATTACATATATATATTATTAAGGTTATATATATATATATATAAATATACATATATATATATATATGGATATGTATATATATATATATATGTTATAGTAGTTATAAAGAGTTATATATATATATATATATATATATTATATATATATATATATTATATATATATATATATATATATATAAAGAGCAAAATATATATAAGGTTATATATATATATATATATATAAGTATATATATATATATATATATATATATATATAGAGCAGAGTATATATATATATATATATATATATATATATATATATATATATCAGGGTTGGCATTCAAAAGAACCCCCATAAAAAAAATTAAAAGCCACCAAATATAGTTTGCAATATTTTTGTAATTTTGAGAAAAAAAATTAATTAAAAATAAAATTTCAAACACACTATTTTTCCTTAAATATTTGAATCTTTAGTTTCTAGAGCTACATAATATTTACTAGCTGTATAAATATTAAACTTTAATTTCATATATAACTAAGAAATAGTTTTATATGAGTATATTTCTTATCTTTTACAGAAAAGACTTTTAACAAACCTTGTAGATTTGTAAATTTTAAAATTCATTTATTGCCGAAATATATACACCTTTAAATTCAGAATATATTATGTAAGAAATTTCTTCAAACAATGTAATTTACAGTGTTTAAGTATTCAATATATTATAAAAGGCAATTCACGAAAATTCATGATATTTTGGTTAAGGGGATGATTATTAAAGGAAAAGGTGCATTTAGAAGTGGTAGAGGATGTGCAGATCAAATTCTTAAACTAAAGCAAATGAGTGAGAAAATGAAAGAACAAACTATATAGGTTTAATGAACTTGCAACAGGAGTATTACAGGATTGATAGGAAAGCTCTGTGGAAGGTGTTAGTGATATATAATGCTAGCGGCAGGCTTATGAATGGAATCAAAAGAATGTATGTCAATAGTTAAGAGTGTATTTGAATAAATGGGAGTGGAGAGTGAATGGTTTAATATTAATACCGGACTTAGGCAGAGATACATAATATGGAGATGTGTATATGGATGGGTTGATTTAAGAATTAGGGTAGGGGTGGCAATGGATGATGTTAAACTAATTTAAAATGGGAGAGAGTGGAGAGTGCCATGTTTATTGTATGCAGATGATTTAGATTTATGTGGTGAATCTGAAGAAAGTTTAAGAAGATTGGCAGAGGAGTTTGAAAGTAAATTTAGATAAGAGTAACTGATGGTAGTGGTGAATCTGAAGAAAGTTTGAGAAGATTGGCAGAGGGGTTTGAAAGTAAATTTAGATAAAGAGTCAAGTGATTGGTAGTGGGTGAGGAGAGTTTGCAGGGTGAACCCTTTACATTGACGATTTACCATAGTGAGGGTCCGTTGCGGTCCCATGAAGCCTAGGGGGTGGATTTTCTGTCTGTGACGAGTCCTCACTAATTAATGGTACAGAGGCGGTAAGACCGCTGATCCTTATACTATCTTCACTTACTTGAGCATGCGCGCTTTGATCCAAATCTTAAGAGTAGCATAGTAAAGAATACATTATAAGATATATATTATATATATATATATATGTTGTTATGATAAGGTTGTTGGCTGCTATATATTGGCTATTGGCTGCTATATATATTACTACAAGGTTAAGGCTACATATATATACGAAATAGCTGGAAGAAGAATACAGGTTATATATATATATATATATATATATATATATATATAAGAAGAGGTATATATGAAAGAATATATATATATATATATATATATATATATACAAATGTATTTTACCTATTGAACACATAAAAACAGGCTCTGGCACAGAAACTCCCATTAAAGACTACTACCATATTACTACTGTTTGGCCCTTCCCTTGTTTTTGAAAGATTCTTTGCTTTGCAAAACGATTCTTCTGATTCAACAAGCGTGTCTCCTGTAATTGTACCCTTAGGGAGAAAAGAATATATATATTAAGAGTTAAAGGATATACAGAGTTAGCATATATGCTATTGAGCAGTTATATTATATATATTATATATATATATATATATATATATATATATAAAAGATATATATATATATATATATATATATATATAAGTTATTATATATATATATATATATATATATATTATATATATATATATATATATATATATATATATTAGATTGAATAGCTAGCTTTAAACTTTTTGAGGTGAATAAGTTTTGAAGGTTACTTAAAAGCCTTACATTTATTTCAAGTTTACACAGGACCTTTTGTTGCATTGAAAACAACCATATTTCATCTGTCCTAATTAGATACAACAGAAAGAAATCAAAGGCCAGGTTTTTAAGACCGCCTCTTACATCAAAAATTTTTTTGGTCGTTTTATTGGCATAAAAGTGGATAGGTGATGAAGTGATGGAAAGAAAGTCATAAATAAATAAAGAAGAATGAAAATAATAAATCCTGAGTAGCAAAAATATCAGAAGAATTAACGGAAAGACGAAAACAGTCTGCAATAACAGAAAAACGGAAATTGGAAAGGAAATAAGAGATAAGGTTAGAGAGGAATAGGTAGATACCAAAAGAGAGGGCTTTAGAAATAAGTTTTGTGGCACTCTATAAACATAAAAATAATTACTGCAACGTAGCGGTTCAAATTTCAGTTTTTTTAATCCTCCGGTGGGGAAAGGCATGAGGCCTACCAAATTCCACCGGAATTGAGGAGAACCATAATTCAAGACCAAATCAAAGGCCGATATGCCCCAATACATAGCGTTTAAAAGTGTGCAAGCAAAACAGTTGGAAAAATGGTTGATTAGGAGGAAGTGTGTTCCAGATACCAGTGAAGTACATGAAAGATTGCACATAGCAGTAAAGTGTGAAGTCAAAGAGTTGGACAGAGTCGCAGGAGCTCTCCTCAAAGGAGGAGGTATTTCATTAGAGAGTCCAGAAGAGCCGCGTCCATTGACAATGCGATAGTATAAGGAGAGTGACACAACAGTTCGACTGCTAGAAAGAGATTAAGAGTTAGTGAAAGTTGGAGAATTAACAAGTCAGAGAGCCCTAGATTGCACCTTAACAAGGAGAACAGTGTGTGTATGGAACCTCCCCAGATATGTGATGCACACTCCATACCATGGTGAAAAACGCCATACGCAGAGCAAGCAAATGGGATGGTGAGAAGCTGCTCCAAAGGCGCCTCAAAAAACCCAACCTCTTTGAAGTTTGTTTAGAAAGAGACCTAATGCGATCTTTATAATTAAGGTCAAAATAAGGAAACAAAAATATCAAGAACTGAGAAAGGTTTGAGTTGTGTGCTTTCGAAGAAGAAATTAAAGTTGTGTGGAAGATTTTATCAAGTAGATACATAGATAGATAAGGAAACTGTGTTTTTGAGGCAAAAAAAAAACTGACATGTTTTCCTTGCAACAATCAGAGATACAAGAAAGACCGAGGTCAGCTGCTCCAAGGCCACCATCCTGGCATGCATTAATTGCTGTTGAGTTGGTAGTCTCCCAAATTGGAAGGAATAATGAAGGTTGGAGTCAACTGCATAGGAATGGATAAGAATTGAAGTGATAGAGAAGATCATTAATGAAAAGTAGAAAAAAAAAGTTGGGAATGGGACAGAACCTTGAGGAACACCATATTAATAGACTTAAAGGGTAAATGGTGGCCGTCTGCTGCTATAGAACGACTGGGAAGGAAATAAGAGAGAAGGATAGATAGAGTAGGAGGGAAGCTTAGAAATCCAAGCTTTGTGCCAGACTCTATCTAATGATTTCTTATATGTTTCGATATGCCGAATAGCAGAGGATCAAGAATCAGTGAGAAAAGAGATCACCAGCAGAGCGTTTCTTACCAAAGTCATACTGGCGATCAGTGATTAGTTTAGAAGAATTAAGATCTTTCTAAATCTTAATGTTGAAGATGGATTTGAAAACTTTAGAAAAAAACAGAGGTTAAAGATATAGGATAATAATAGCTACAGGGTTGAGAGGGGTTCATTTTTTCGGCTAAGGTTGAATGTGACACAATTCCAGCAAGAAGGAAAGTTCGAAGTGGAAAGACAAAGATGAAACAAATTTTAAGAACCACAGGAGGAATACCGTCAGGACCATACGCCTTCTTAGAAAGGATGGATGATAGTCGGTTGGTTAAGCGGATGTATAGTGGTGTGTGTTCTGGGAATTGACTGGTGGCAGGGAGGCCAAAGAAAAGTGGATTGGGTCAGTAAAGGAATGCCTGGAGGAGAGAAATGTGAGTTTGGCAGGGGCGAAAAGAAAGGTGCATAAGTTTTGTGAGGGGCTATGGTTGTGGCCTACCTGGGCCAAGGGATGAACCCTACATTGACGAGATCCCATAGTCATGGCTCGTCGCGGTCCCTTGAAGTTCTAGGATGGATTTCCCTGACTGCAACGAGTTCTCACTAAAAGGTATAAAAAGGGAGGTAAGGCTAGACTTTCTTTTCAACTTGCGTCATATTCCATATTTTTCTACTACTTTTCTGTTTCTGGTGCATGTTACGCACCTTACCGACAGTCAATGGGGAAAGAAGGTGGGTGATGATATATATATATATAATATATATATATATCATCATATATATATATATATATCATATATATATATATATATATATATATATATATATATATATATATATATATATATATATATATATATATATATATATATATATATATATATATATATATATATATATATATATATATATATATATATATATATATATATATATATATATATATATATTTATATATATATATATATATATATATATATATATATATATATATATATATATATATATATATATATATATATATATATATATATATATATATATATATATATATATATATATATATATATATATATTAGTACCGTAAATGGGTTATTTTTTTCCTAAATCGTACTCTGAAGTGGGTTTTTGTTTATACAGAATTTAATGAACTTTCCTTAATTATAAAGAAATGTAGAAAATAATTTTATAAAACTTTCCATTTCCAATCTTATTATATATATATATATATATATTTATATATATATCTATATAGATATATATATATATATATATATATATATATATATATATATATATATATATATATATATATATATATATATATATATATATATATATAAAAATATAAAAAGATGAGTATATATATATATATATATTTTTATATATATATATATATATATATATATATATATATATATATATATATATATATATATATATATATATATATATATATATATATATATATATGTATATATATATATATATATATATATATATATATATATATATATATATATATATATATATATATATATATATATATATATATATATATATATATATATATATATATATATATATATATTAACAGATTTTGATAAAGATTTTATTCATTAATTGATTACAGATTTGTCATAATAATAACCTCACAAAATTGTTTTAAAATGCCATCATTCGTAAAAGATTTTTTTATTATTAATAATGTTACAAAATATTTAATAGAGTGTAAAATATGCCACAAAAAAATAAAACTAGGTAGTTCAACAAAAACATTTAATACAACGCCACTTCATAAACATATGGAAATCATCACCGAAGAGAATATCTGGAAGTCAAAAATTTGAATAGTAAAAGGGAGAATCCTGTATTTCTAGAACACTATACACCCCATGAAAATAGCGAAAAATCGAAGTGAGTCTTGAGGAAAATTTCTTCCTCCAAAAAATTTGCCATATCAATGACCTCAAATCACAGGCAATTCTTCAGAAAAAAAATAAATTTTATTGCAACGAGTAACCAGCCATTCACAATCACCGAAGAGAAGTCATAGAACTTGTTGACCATCTTCAACCAAAATATCTTATTTCTAGTAGAAAATATTTTTTTGTAGAGAGATGATGTTACCAACTTCATACAGTAAATTGAGATCAGCAGTATTCGAGAAGTTATCTAAGGCTGATCAGATATCATTTACTACAGATATATGGATAGCTAAATATTTAAACGAGTCATTTATTTCTTTAACTACTCACTGGCTTACAAGCCAGTTAGAATAATTGGACTATGTATCCCATTACAATATTATATACAGCAAATATAGTGTGATATATATATATATATATATATATATATATATATATATATATATATATATATATATATATATATATATATATATATATATATATATATATATATATATATTTTGATTTTAAATTTGAATTTAAAGAGTATCTTATTATCCCATATTTTGAGATATTTGAGTAAACTTTATTTCAATATTACTATTAATACTGGTGGTATAATACACTTTTGTATGAATACTACACAAGGCTACCATTATATTTTATTTGGAAATTTTCGCTCCTACCCTATTCCTAAGAGTGAATTTCTTTGTTATCGGCGTACGTAAGAATTTAATTTCTCCTATAGTATTATAATGGTCAGGCCAGGAAAACATACCCGTCCTGCCAGACGTAAAAAGAAAACATCGTACACTTATATATATATATATATATATATATATATATATATATATATATATATATATATATATATATATATATATATATATATATATATATATATATATATATATTTATATATATTATATATATATAGGCCTATATATATGTTGATTTCTTGAAATCTCTTAGAACAATACTATCATAATAATTTAATAAATAGCTAAAATATTTAACGAAAATGTCAAATATTTTTCATTTCTTTTGTGTGATTGCAAGTTCTGTATTATATTCTTAAAAGCAAGAATCATCATTATCAAAGCTTAATGAAAGATATATAATTAGGTATTTAGGTTTCCAAAAGGCTCTTTAAATACTTAATATTATAAAATTTATAATAAGTCAATGGCAGTAAATTAAGTCATATAATATTAATATGTATCATTATAACTATGAAAATAATGGTTATATTGGATAATATTATTAAAACAAAAATATAATCTAATTTTAAAATTCTTTGTCTGAATCAGTTCTTATAAATGTTTCATTAAATGTCTCATTATTACATCAATTATATAATTATTTTTTAGAAATGTCTCCAGCTGGAGCAGGAGTACCGGTGCATCACTAATCATAATGTTGTGAAGTTGTCTAAAGACTTACTTGCAGTCCAGTGGCTACTAATATGCTTCCTTCACCGGCAGCTGAAACTTGTTCATATTCATCGGCATAAGGGAAATATATATTTGTAATTTTTTCATTCCTATTTTGAGAGGCGTTGAAAATACGTTTTCCCTTTCAAAAGAAAAAAATAATATATATAAATATACGGTATATATATATATATATATATATATATATATATATATAATATATATATATATATATATATATATATATATATATATATATATATATATATATATATATATATATATATATATATATATATATATATATATATATATATATATATATATATATATATATATATATATATATATATATAAAGAAATTCAGGCAGAAGCTTGAATTACATTGTTGCAATGTAAATGATAAATAAGGATAGTGACTTGCCCTATATTCCAAACTTACTGGCATTAGTGTGCCCGAATAGACTCGTATAAATGTCATTAATCCTTTCTGTTTATGATGAATAATTTTAAAGGCGACTGCACACAATGAAGACCCATAGAGTTCCACACCTGGTAAAATTTTTTCTGATGGAGAGGGAAGGTATTTGCACACTGCATCCATCAATGGTTGAACACCAATGTTTTTGTATGCGCTCCCAACAAATACTGGTACAGCTAACTGAAAATATAAAATTATCATTATTATATTATTATTATTATTATTATTATTATTATTATTATTATTATTATCTTCC
>JABUQX010133378.1:0-10000 GCA_015478945.1 Trachelipus rathkii | reverse complement strand
TTGTTTAATGAAACAACTCAAAGGTCCAGCAAAAATTTTAATACAAAAAAGCCCTATGGCAGATATGGATTATGATATGGCAAAAAATTTGCTTAAAACCGCTTTCAGCAATAAAACCTTGCAACAATTTTCAGTAATAGAAAAAATCATAAAATTAAAATTAACTAATGACTTTTACACATGGATCAGTGAGGCTAAATTAATAGAAAGCCAAATAGATAGTTTAAAAATAAATAGTAAAGTGATTTGCCAATATTTTTTGTGGAATAGTTTGCCTGAAATATATCAAACCCAATATATAAACATTACAAATAATACTTATCCAAATTTAGATGAAATTTTAAATAATGCATTTGAAGTTCATAATAGAATAGGTAAGAGTGGGTTAGTAAATACAAAAACAAATGCAAATACATACACTACTAAAACAACATCACAAGTTGAGAAAAAACAGTAGCTTTAGCTACTAATATTGATGTGAATCAAAAACAAAAAACAAACACTGAAACAACAAAAAGGGTTGGTTGTTCCATTTGTCAAACATTGCAAACATCAGATTGTATGGACCATAAATTGTATTGCTGCCCAACTTTCAAAACACCTGAATCCAAATTACAAAAAATTAAAGAACTAGGAGGTTGTATTAAATGTGGGTACTTGAATCATAAAATTGAAAACTGTAAGTTCAAATTTAATAATAAATGTAGAAATTGTAATTCATGGCACTCAGCATTTTTATGTATTAAAAAACAAAATGGACCTAATCCAACACAAAAACCAAAAAACAATAAAAATAAAAATAATGCACAAGCAGAAACATCAACCAATGTTGTTGAACTAAATGTTACACCTGTAGATAACCCATCCTCAGAGCAAGTAGCAAATTGTTTGTTATTAAGCTCCTTAAATGTAACTCAAAACATAACTCTTCCTACTTTCACCACAACTTGTATAAATAAAAACAATAACAACCAAGACTTGAGGGTTTTGTATGATTCTGGGTCGGAAATAAATTTTATATCGCAGACAGTAGCACAAAAAATTAAATATAAAGTTGTACAGTCTGAAATAATGCTTAACATAAAAGGTTTCAATGAAAGCAAATATTACAAAACTTCTATTATAGAAATTGATATAAAAATAAATAATAAAAATAACAGTATTGTAGCAGCTGTAGTCCCTTCAATACAAACCAGAGTGAATATACCTTCCCCTCAAATTGTAAAGGCATTTGAGGAACATAAAATACCTTTAGCTGATAAACACCTAAGAAATAAGAATAATAGGGAAATCCATATACTATTAGGTGTGAATGGAGCCCACATAATACCAATAAATGCATGTTCATTTGGTTTAACAAACAACAGTTCACTGTTATATTACACTTCTTTAGGAATCTTATTAGCTGGGGACTTGAATAAATTAATAAAAAATTTGCCATATTTGAAGTATATAAAGAAATTTACAGAGCAGGCCGACTTGCTCGCAAAAAATGTCAAAATAGAAAATAAGATGGAATGACTAGAAATGGATTACTCTATCACATCTCTAGCTCAAAATAATAATACTAGCATAGAATTGGATGATGATCTAGTAAATAAAAATTTAAAAGATTTATTAAATTATGATAGTTTTGAATGTCCTAAAAAATTCTCAGAGTTAGATATGGAACTTATAAAATACTTGATTACAAATACACATGTAGATATGGATACAGGTCGATTGATTATGCCTTGTTTATGGAATAATAAATTAATAAAATTTTTGCCAAATAATTTTTATTTGGCTAATTCTGTATTGAAATCAATACTTAAAAAATATAAAAAAGAGCCTCTAAAATTAGAAGCGTATAATAATGTCATATTTGACCAACTTAACCAAGGTATCATTCAACCTGTTGAAATAAATACAGTAAAAAATAATAATAATGTTTTATTTTTAGCTCATAATGCAGTATTTAGAGATCACGTAGAAACGACAAAATGCAGAATTGTATATTTGTCGAACCTATGCGATAAAACCCAAAAAACTAATTTATCACATAATAATGTTAGCTTACCAGGACCTAATTTAAATAATAGATTGGATATTGCATTAACACTACTTAGGTTTAATAAGTATCTGCTGGTATTCGATTTGGAGAGGGCTTTTCACCAGATTAAATTGCCTTTGAAGGATACAGAAAAATTCCATTTTTTGTGGTTCAAAAATATAAAAGAAAATAATTTTAGTGTTGTTTCTTATAAATTAATGCGACTTCCGTTTGGTATTAGATGTAGCCCTTCGATTCTCATGGTAGCACTTTATATAATATTAATATTGCATGTTCATACTTGTGATGAGTTTGAATATGAACTTAGGAAGATTTTGTATAACCTGTCTTATATGGATAACTTAGGTTATTCTTCATCTTCTGAAAGTGAAATTATTCTTGCTTATCATAGGTCTCATGTAATATTTAACAATTATGGGTTCAATTTGCAACAATTTCATAGTAATTCACCAGAGTTTAAAAAATTAAATTATAGTGAGTTAGACAATAATAGTAATGTAGATGAGCCTATAAATAATCACATAAAACTATTAGGGATGATGTGGGATACTCATAATGATACCTTATATAATAAAAATAATGAAATGGATCCCAAAGCAAACACTTTGAGATCTATTTTATCTACTATAAATGGTCTATTTGACCCACTAAATATTGGGCTTCCTGGGAAGAATAGAGCTAAATTATTTTTACATAAACTGCAAAATAACAAAGATATAACTTGGGACACAAAACTAAATAGTAATTTACTAAAAGAATATAAAAATATTTGCTCACAATATAATAAAAGTAAAAAACCAGAACTAAAAAGATTTATTGGGGATTATGCTTCTTCATATAATATTATAGCATTTACTGATGCTAGTAAAGACATTTATGGTAGTGTCTTATATTTACAAAATACAGATAGTAGTGAGCTGCATTTTTTGTGTGCAAAAAATAAATTAATTTCAAACAAAAATAATAACAGATCCATTCCAGTTCTAGAGCTATTTGCTGTAAAATTTGGAGTTCAGTGTCTAATAGAAATGCTTGACAATTTAACTAACACTTTCACACCTTTAAAAATAAATGAATTACATTTATATACTGATTCAATGGTAACATTGAATTGGATTATAAATAAAGTTCAAAAATTAAACAAAATAGAAAGAAAAGGAACCATTATAAATAATCAGTTGAATTTTATTGAAACTGCATGTGAAAAACACCCGATAACTTTTCATCATTGTGAAGGATCTCAGAATCCTAGTGATTATGTTACTCGATGTGTTTCATATAAGGTTTTATTAAAAAATTCACTTTATTTAAATGGACCTATATTAGATATCAAAAATGAAAGGTTAAAAGTCACTGTTCCAAATCCCTTATATAATAATAATACAGATTTTAATATTTATAATATTCAAACTTTTTCTTTTGTACCCTTATTTAAATTAGATAGGTTTTCTTCTTTGAATAAACTATTTAAGGTTTCACACTATGTAAGAAAATTTATTCATAATTTAAAGCTTAAAGTACATGAGAAAACCCCCACTTTGTTTTCCAATTGTGACCCAAATGCAATATGCTCATATGAAGAAAGTTGTAATGTCATTTTTAGGCAATATCAACAAGAAAATTTTTCAGAAACATATCAATATTTAATAAACCCAAAAAATAATAAAGAAACAAATTTGGTCACACAACTCAATCTTTTTCTTGATAAAAACAATATAATTAGAGTAAAGAGTAAATTTGCAAACTTAGATGCTGATTTTAATAAAAAAAATCCAATATTGTTGCATAAAAATCACTCTTTAACGGACATAATAATTAAAGAATTACATGTAAAAATGAAACATGCAGGTGTATATAAACTTCTAACTATACTAAGAAAGGAGTTTTATATTCCAACAGCATATTCAGTAGTTAAGAAAAATATAAAAAACTGCATAAAATGTAAATTAATGTATGGCAGAACCATAAAAATTAATCAGAACCATTACAAAGATTATAGAATAAATCCATCTCAAATTCCATTTAGAGAAATATTTCTTGACCACATTGGACCTTTTAATATAAAAATAAATAATGTAGTAGAGAAGATTTACATATTAATTATAACTTGCACATACACTAGAGCTGTAAACCTTGTTCTATGTAAAAATGTAGATAATAAATGCTTTATTTCTGCTTTTCAATTTCATGTGTTTGACTTTGGATTTCCACAACTTATAGTTAGTGATCAGGGAAGTAGTATAATAAGCTCAGTGCAAATTATTAAAGATTTTCTTAATGACATAGATGTAAAAAATTATTTAACACTCCATAACATAAAAATTCTAGAATTTTCACCATACCCTGGTAAAGCTAGTTTTCTAGGAGGTTTAGTTGAATCTTTAGTCAAACAGGTTAAAAATATAATCTATAGTGCTATAGGAAAAAATATATTAGAGCATGATGAGTTTTCTTTATTAGTTAGGGAAGCAAATATGCTTATAAATAAAAGGCCAGTAGCATTTAAGTCAATATTGAGAAACCCTGAGGTGGATCCAAATATCCCATTTGCAATAACACCGGAGATATTGCTGAAGGGATATGAGGTTCCAGCTATGGTTGTTTCTTCTCATTTATTTCATGATGGTGTAGATCATTCAGATGATCCTGATTGGTCTCCTTGTGAACCTGATCAGGATCAGTTATATTTGACTTTTCAAAAATACAGAAAAGTTAAATCTAATTTGAATGATTTGTACTATGATGAATTCTTAGCAAACTTACAATATAAAAATAAAAAACATACTTCACTGGGAATTGGAGATATTGTTGCTATTAAAGAAAAATTTACTAAACCATACTTTTACAGCATGGGAACAGTACAAGAAATAAAAAATAATGATTTAGGAGAAACTGTTTCTGTAAATATTAAAAAATCAAATCAAGAAATTATAACCCGACACATATCGGATATTATATTATTAATAAAGTATACCAATTTTCATGAAAATCTGCCAGAAACAGTTTCCACCTCTAATGATAAGAACAATGATGCTGACAGTAGAGTAAAAAGGAAAGCTGCAGTTCAATGTAGAGAGCTACATAAAAAGCTCATAAATCAAGGGCAACTTTAGTATCTCCAACAGTGGGTATCAAATGGGTATCTGTGTCCTTCTGTAATAGAGACATTGATATGCATTTGAAATAACAATGTAAAGTGAATTTGTTATCAGGTTTGCTTTGCATGCTTTTCAAATGGGTGTCTGTGTCCTTCTGTAATAGAGACATTGATATGCATTTGAAATAACAATGTAAAGTAAATTTGTTATCAAATTTACTTTGCATACTTTTCAAAATTAAATTCATTTAGAATTTAATTTTGGCCTCCTCCCAGTGTTAAAAAATATACATTGTATAATGTATATTATGTACCTTATACAATGTATATTATTTTATTTTTATATACTATATATATATATATATATATATATATATATATATATATTTTTATATATTATATATATATATATATATATATATATATATATATATATATATATATATATATATATATATATATATATATATATATATATATATATTATTTTTTTTCTTTTTATTTTTTTTGATTGTAAAATTTGATTTTTTAATCAATCAATTAAGCCTCCAATTTAGCTGAAAAACAAGAAATTAACCAAAATACAACTCTTAAATCAAATTAGTGCCTTAGATAAATTGGTAAATATTACCATAATATTTATATTCCTGAAGAACTTGATTTTTGACGATTGGCAAAAGCCCTAGCCTTACTCTCTGCAACATTGAGCAAATGCAAAAAGGCAGACCTAAATACACATATTTTGGAGCCAGAACTATGTTTCTGGTTCTGCCACAACTGGCATATAAACAAATACTTTTAATACTATAATAAAAATTAGAAGATTTAAACATAATACTTCAAAATGGCCAAAGAATAAAAAAGAAAATAATAATATCAAATAACTAATTTTTATATATTTTTTTTTAACCTAGGCCACCATACCTAGGCCTGAAGAAGTTAGCAGCATAGGCTAAAATATTAGAAGAGGCCTTTCAACCCCAGATAAGGTGATATATCATATTGGAGGAACTTCTTTTTCATAAATAGGATTGGGAGTCTTGCTCGTTCAAATTCCACTAAAACATCAACTGGTTATGGTAATGGTTGTATCAAAGAGGAAAGAAGATCAGCTATAGAGGATTTTTTTTTTATAATAGATTTTAATGATTAATAATACCCCCTATAAATAGTTGTAAAGTTTTTTATAGTAAAAATTTTAAAATCAACTATCTTTGAAAGATCCCTCTTTTTCTTTCTTCATATAATTATGTATTCATATATATTTTTCTGTGAATATATATATATATATATATATATATATATATATATATATATATATATATATATATATATATATATATATATATATATATATATATATATATATATATATATATATATATATATATATATATATATATATAATTGGGATTTTAAATTTGAATTTAATGAGTATCTTATTATCCTATATTTTGAGATATTTGAGTAAACTTTATTTCAATAATACTGTAGGTATGTAATACACTGTTTATGAATACTACAGAAGGCTACCATCATATTTTGTTAAAAGATGGGCTGTGGGCTATGTAAAATAAATCCCTTCCAGCAAATTTTTTAATTATCAAGAAGCTGCATTAGTAATTCCGGTTCCGGCTGGAATTTTTCAAAATTCCCGCCGGAACTGGAAAAAAATGTCAAATTCCGGTACACCTATAGAAGAAAGTGAGAAAATGGGCATATATATACTCCGTTTTATTATTTTGAGTTTGTCATGGGATGTTGCTACATAGTAATAAATGAACTTTCTCTGAGCATTTAAATTTTAGTGCTATATAAAATAGTGAAATACGATTGATTGCACATTTTTAATTATAAAATTAGTCTTTTATTAAAGTTTTATTAAAATAAAAAAAAAATTTACATTAATAAAAAACAATCATACCTAGTACGTTCCGTGATATATGCTAAATAAGGGGAAATTTCTACTATTAGGCCTTACGGCCGGCCAGTGGTCTTATATCAGTTTATGAAGAGAATGTGACAGTCTGAGAGGTTTTCAAAAAAAATTCCCATTTTTAAGTGAAACATTTTACGTTCAGTTGGCAAAAATAAGCTGAAAATCTAAAATTTGTATTTATACAGAATAATAAGGCTTCACAGTCTTTCCATATTTATCTGCCTAGCATTGTGGTAGGTCAGTTATTTGTGGTTGTTGTCTCATAATTTTTTTGTTTTTTAGGTACAGCATGAAAGAAGGAAAGATGAGATTTCGTGAGCAGAGCAAAAGATGGAACGTCAAGGAACAAGGAGAGCGCTTGGACATGCAGTGATTTATTTTAGTGTATTAGTGCGATTTTTAAGATTTAAAAGTGCAAGAGGGAAATTAATTTAAATTAAATTTCATTTTTATTAATCCTTTAATTAATTTAATTAAATAAGTGAAAATAATTTCGTTTAATGTTTTTCAGTTAAAATAACATATTTAGATTGATTTGATTTTCAAGCAAAGCATAAGGAATTAATTTGATTTTTTTTTGAAATATGAATAATGAATTGATTATTGATAAATGCTTATTGATTTGAATTAATGAAAGAGGATTTCGTTTATGGAATTGTGTAACATCTGGGAAGAATATTGATGGACTGACTGAATTTGGATAATGTGTCAAGGGATTTGTTCTGATGTTTTGATGAATGAGGCTCTTTCTTTCTTTAAATTTCTGTGGTAAGAGTACTTAATTATTATTTGTCGTATTTTTTATTTTTTTTAATGATTAATTGATTTATTGATTAATAGATTAATATTCTTATCATTGTTATTAATATTTCAGGGTTCACACTAAAATTTTGAATTTGATTTCCCTGACTTTCCCTGACTTTCCCTGACCAAATCTGCAAATTTTCCCTGACCAGCGTGTTCGTTATTTTTGGTGTATAAAATATCTATTAATTATTATTGCAGCCTATTTACTCAGTTCATACATTAAATTATTGAAAACTTACTTTAGAAATTGTTCATCATCATGGATGAATTTAAAAAAATATTTTTTTTTTTAGTAATAAGCCTATACCTTACCCATAGCCGTCCAAAGCACTCCTTTTTTTATTTTTTCAAAAGAAAACAGTTTTATTTATACAAAAAGAAAATAAATTAAAAGCTATTAATAGCCTAGGCGAAAGCAGTAATCACAAAAGTTCTAAATGGGGAGATTTAGATTAACTTTTTCTTCTCAAGCATTTGAATTTTTGATTTTATATCGGCTTCTTCTGTTAAAGCCTTTCAGTTTTAACATCTTTTCTCTGCTCTTCAAGTTTATTGATCTGTATGGATAATATTCTTTTTCACCCTTTTATTTTCTTTTCTTTCTGTTTTTACTCTTGAGATGTTCTTCAATATCTCATATGGGCAGCTCTTACATTTGTCAACATTTTTTGAGTGATAGGAACTTTATGAATACTTTCATGAGATCTTATAGAATTGTGCACTGTTCTTTGAGAAATCAGACTATGTTCTTTCAGATTCTCCACTAAAATTGCTTAATTTATAAAAAACCCACCGTCGCATTTCCATGCGAAAATATCAGTCCTAATTTAATAATTTGCCACAATTCCGCATAACATTGATTCTCAGGTGCTATAGAAGAAAAAAACCTCATCAAGTCTCTTAGAAGGACAATCACCATCCAAAAATATTTTGAATTTTAATTCAAGGGTAGAATGAGCTTCACTGCAAAGTAGAGTATAGTGCTTTTTCTTTCTCAGCAACAGAATCTGTGATTCAGTTATTGGTGTACAATGCCTCTAGCAATAAATCAAATCTTTGTTTCCCTTGTTCTGGCTGATGAAAAATTATACTAGGATCCAATGATGAGAGCCCTTGGACAGGCTTGTACTTCAGAGGACATCTTTCTAATATCTTTTCTGTCATTTTGATTTGCACAGTCTGGTATTCAAGTTTGTCATGTAAATCTAATGCAAAAAAGCTTAGTTGTTGGTTGTAGCAGGCATTTTACTGGACTTAAGAAATCTTTCCATAATATTAAGTACGAGACATTGTAAATCTGTGAACAGAAATGAACCAAGGTTCAGTTTGAAGTCCAACCACTGGTCGTTAAAGTTAAGTTTTTTTTTGCTTGAAGTCATTTTATAAAAAAATAATAAATACCTTCAACTGCACAAAAATCAAAAATCCCTTCGTCAAACCTCAAAAAAAAACACCTCAAAAAGTATAATTCCCTAAAAAGAAAAAGATATAAACAGATTAAGTCATAAGTCATACAGTCTAAAACACATCCATATACCAATCACCTTCAATCAAAAGGATGAAGAACAGAAAGAATAGTAGGTAATAGTGAACTAAAAATAGAAAGAAACAGGATAAAAGTAGATTTATGGAATGTCATTCCTCGCCCATCCTTTTCATTCACTTATCAAATAAATCTCTCATTATAATTATACAGTAAGGAAAAAAAAATATATCAAAAATATGTAACATGGTCCATGGATCATTCTTCATATGTTTGGAAATTTTAAAATTTCCCTGACTTTTCATGACTTTTTTGGAATTTCCCTGACTTTCAGCATATTTTAAAACGTTTCCCTGACTAATTGATTTATTGATTAATAGATTAATATTCTTATCATTGTTATTAATATTTTGATTAATATTGTCTATTATTATGAGGATTATAAGTAGTCGATTTTTTTTGGTTTTTAAGATTGAAGTATTGGTTTTGGTCCAGTCGAAGGTATGTTGCCTGTGGGACCATAGAAATCGAAAAGTTGAAAAAACTGGTCATCACCATTGGCCAGGTAGCTACTAATTATTATTTTTGTTTGTATTTAGTTTTCTTATATAGATTTTAATT
>JABUQX010133377.1:0-5000 GCA_015478945.1 Trachelipus rathkii | reverse complement strand
TGTAGTGTGAGTGCCGAGTTTTGTGAGTCAGAAGTAAGGTCATGTTTGTGTTGGTTCTTGCGTCTAGTGAAATCGTTAGTTTCGCCAATATAGGAGGAGGTACAGTTAAAACAAGGAATTTTAGGTCCTTTTGTAGACCACATCCCTCAAAATAATTTAGTATTGGAATGGTTGGTAATGATTTTTAATTTTAGGTAAAGAAAAATAAAAAATTTGATTTGCTATAAAAAGAACTTACTTTTTTCCAATTTTGAGCTTCAAATTGATTTATTTTTAAATTCATTTTATTTAATTTTTTAGTTTATTTCGACTTAAATATTTATTATTTGTGTCCACAATGAGTGTTGTATATATATATATATATATATATATATATATATATATATATATATATATATATATATATATATATATATATATATTATATATATATATATATATATATATATATATATATATATATATATATATATATATATATAGATGGTCAGATTTTTTAATGCTCACAGTATGTAACTAGGGACCGGCAGCTAAAACAAATTATATGTTTAATCAGCGAAATAAGGATGGAGTCTTTTTTTTTTTTTTTTTTTTTACGATTTTGCGCTAAGTTTGACAGCTATTCCCATTTAGGCCTGAGCCGACGGGGACAGAGGGGGACGTTTTCCATACCCCGTGGGGAGGGGCGGAGGAACCCCGCGACACCCAAAGACCAAAGAGCGGGGGTTCCGAAGACCATCCCCGGAGGGGGGATTAGCCTCACACCCACTGGGAGGAGATCCTGACTCCTGCCATCTTTGCGGTATTTATCCTATGGTATTCCTTTAGTTAAAAAAGAATAATTTTACTTCACCAAAAACACTTTGGTATTACTTTAACTAAAGGAATACCATAGGGTAAACCACAAAATGGCAGGAGTCAGTGTTTCGCCTCCCGGTGGTATGAAACGTCCCCCTGTCCCCGTCGGCTTTGAGCACCCTAAATGGGGAAATAATTTAAAAATATTTTCGATGAAAAAGCAAAAAAAAAAAAAAAAAAAAAAAAAAAGTTAAATCCCATCCCTAGAATTTTCCGCTGATTCCAAATATATAATTTGTTTTACTGTAGGAGCTGCCGGTCCCTAGTTACATACTGTGAGCATTAAAAATCATTCATGACATATATATATATATATATATATATATATATATATATATATATATATATATATATATATATATATATATATATATATATATATATATATATATATATATATATATATATATATATATATATATATATATATATATATATATATAAATATATATATATATATAGTATGATATATATATATATATATATATATATATATATATATATATATATATATATATATATATATATATATATATATATATATATATATATATATATATTTCTATTTTATTTTCATATGACTTCAGTGAAGCACAAAAAAACAAAAAAATATTTCTTTTTACATTTCTTTAATATTATTGCAAATTCAGAATCTTAAAATGCATTTATTTCCTAAAATAAAAAATCATTACCAACCATTATAATACTAAATTATTTTGAGGGATGTGGTCTACAAAAGGACCGAATTTTATATACACATTGGGAAATGCTATTGAAGGTGTGAGTTGGAGGTTTAAAAATACGTTTTAGAGAAGATGTGCTGGAGGTGGTTAGTCTAAGAGATGTAGGTAAGGATTTAATGATTTTGATATGAGGGGTATGAGGGATGGGTAAATAAGAAAAAGTGTTAATGGGGGGAGTGGTAGGGGGGTTATAAAATTTCTTTTTTGCTTGTTTGAGTGAGTGAGATATTATGTTTTTAGGGTATGAGAGTTTGGTGAAAGTGTTGAAAATATAATTGAATTCATTTTGTAGGAAAGGAGGAGAGCAAATTCGGAGGGCTCTAAGAAAAAGGGAAGTTAAAACACCTGATTTTGTGTTGGTGGAGTGGGAAGAAAACCAGTGAATGTATGAAGGGTTAAAAGTTGGTTTGCGATAAACACTGTAAAGCAAAATGGGACTGTTATCCCAGGTAAGGAGGGTGTCAAGGAAAGGTAAGGTTTTGTTGTTGGAGAGTTCCATTGTAAATTTAATGTTAGGATGGATTGAGTTGATGAAATTAAGTATGAGAGTGGGATTATTAGTTAAAGGTGTGGAGACGAAAATATCATCAACATAACGAAGCCATGTTGTGTTAGAGAGAAGAGGGTGATTGAGTATGAAAAAATGTTCTATCAGTTCCATGAATAGGTTGCTGAGGATAGGAGAAAGGGGAAAGCCCATACTTAGTCTTGAGTTTTGTTTGTAATGTAGGTTATTGAAACGGAAGAAGTTGTGTTCAAGAGAGAGTAATATTAATTGTTTAAGTAAAGGGAAAGGGTAATCAAGAGTGTAGGTGTTTTCGTTAAAATACCTTTCTAATAAGGAGATGGTGAATGGGACAGGTACGGAGGTGAATAAAGAGGTAACATCAAAGCTGAGGATGTTATTATTGTGAGGTGTTATGTGTTGTGTTTTTTGAATAAAATCTTCAGTGTTTTTTAGATGAGAGGGAGAGATATGTCCAAGTAAAGGCTTTAGCTGTTTAGACAACCAAGAAGATAATTTGTAAGCTACGGAGTTTGTGTTAGAAATGATAGGTCGTAGAGGGTTATTTTGTTTATGGATTTTTGGGATGCCATAAAATTGTGAAAGACGAGGGAGTCTAGGTTTTAAGTCAGACAGAAGGTTGGGAAAATCTTTAGTGATGTGTTTAAGTTTTTGGTTGAACATGTTGTGGGAGTTTTGAAGTGGATTTTTGTTAAGTAGAGTGTATGTAGTGTTATCGTTAAGCAAGAAATTGCATTTGGAGATGTAGTCAATTCTGTTCATAATTACTAAGTTTTGACCTTTATCTGAACGGGTAACTATAATATCTTGATTATTTTTCAGCGAGACAATCGCATCTTGGAATTTTTTAGGGGTAGTATTACGATGTGTTGAGGTGATAATTCCATCAATTAATAAACCTTTGATAAAATCATGATTGTAAGTAGAATTAGAGGTCCGGTTTTTCCATAGCTCAAAGTCCGTGCAAAATTGAAGTAGAGGGTCCAGTTTCTGTAGTGAAAAAGAGAGTCCATAGCCCAGTAGAATTTCTTCATCTTTGGTAAGGATGTAATTAGATAAATTAATGATTTTATCTACAGAAGAGTTTTTTGTCCATACACTGTTGTAAAATATATGATTAAATTTCTGTTCCAACATTAATTTTTTAGATAAAAAAAGCAGTACTGACCTGGGATAGCAGTCCCACTTTGCTTTACAGTGTTTATCGCAAACCAACTTTTAACCCTTCATACATTCACTGGTTTTCTTCCCACTCCACCAACACAAAATCAGGTGTTTTAACTTCCCTTTTTCTTAGAGCCCTCCGAATTTGCTCTCCTCCTTTCCTACAAAATGAATTCAATTATATTTTCAACACTTTCACCAAACTCTCATACCCTAAAAACATAATATCTCACTCACTCAAACAAGCAAAAAAGAAATTTTATAACCCCCCTACCACTCCCCCCATTAACACTTTTTCTTATTTACCCATCCCTCATACCCCTCATATCAAAATCATTAAATCCTTACCTACATCTCTTAGACTAACCACCTCCAGCACATCTTCTCTAAAACGTATTTTTAAACCTCCAACTCACACCTTCAATAGCATTTCCCAATGTGTATATAAAATTCCTTGTTTTAACTGTACCTCCTCCTATATTGGCGAAACTAACGATTTCACTAGACGCAAGAACCAACACAAACATGACCTTACTTCTGACTCACAAAACTCGGCACTCACACTACACAGAACCCAATTCAATCACAAAGTTAACATTAATGGCATGACACCCATTTTACAAGTACTTGACCCCACCCAACGTAAACTCATTGAATCCCTTTGCATTAAAAACTTTCCCAATTTTAACATACTACAAGGTGAACACACTCTAGACCCCACCTTAAACAAAATTTTGAACACCACACCTTTTTTCAAAAAAATCAAAACTAAGTTTAACTAATTAATTAAACTATAAATATAATAATATAATTAAACATATCAATCTTTATTTAAATATTTCATTTAGTCTTCAATTCACAGCGTCTGAAAGAGGATCCAGTAATTCAGTAAGGATCGAAAGCTAACGCTCTAAACATCCAGAAGACTATTTTATTATGTGAAAATTTATTAAGAACTTTGATATATTTGCAGTTTATTATTAATTCAGGCCTCCTAACTTGATATATATATATATATATATATATATATATATATATATATATATATATATATATATATATATATATATATATATATATATATATATATATATATATATATATATATATATATATATATATATATATATATATATATATATGTGCGTGTGTGTGTGTGTGTGTGTTGGGTAATAATATAAAAGATCTTACATTGCCTTTATAAGATATTTTCATTATACGTTAGTTGAGCATATTAATGCTGACGACGTACACTAGCTATTTTTTTGAATGAAACTCCTGCTATTTATGCTCAAGAATTGCAAAAAAAAAATGATTTTTTTTTAATTTGATTATCAACAAAAGTTTTGGGTAATTTTTTTGTTTTAATTATGATTTCAATCCATTTTAATTATTATTTTAGCTTATATATATATATATATATATATTATATATATATATATATATATATATATATATATATATATATATATATATATATATATATATATATATATATATATATATATATATATATATATATATATATTTTTCTATATATGCATATATTTATGTATATATATATATATATATATATATATATATATATATATATATATATATATATATATATATATATATATATGAAGTAGGGCGCACGAAAAACGCGAAAAGCGTTTCACGATAAATGCGAAACGGCACCCAAATTTTGAAACTGAACGAAGCACATC
>JABUQX010133375.1:0-7500 GCA_015478945.1 Trachelipus rathkii | reverse complement strand
ATATATATATAGTATATATATATATATATATATTATATATATATTATATAGATTTTAAAAAATCGTTCAATACTGACTGAAGAACTTCTCTAGGTAATTCTTATCTAGGGTCCGGACGTAGGAATCGAACCGCCCTTTGCCATGCGACTCTGTCGTTCTACCGATTGAGCCATGGTATATATATATATTTTATATATATATATATATATATATATATATATATATATATATATATATATCTATATATATATATATTATATATATATATATATATATTATATATATATATATATATATAATAATATATATATATACCTAGGCAAGTAAATCCTATTGGCATGAAAAAAGCCAGCTAGTTGTTAGAAATCGGTCGGTTGGTTATTATGCACATATACATAGTATAGTATTTACATTATGAAACCAATGAATGTTAAAAATGCAGCGTAAGATTGCAATTAATTAAAATGAAAGACCTTATTTTTTACTAAATTATTAATTCATTATTAAAACATATTAGTTCCCGTAGTTATGAGAGAAAATTCATTATTAAGTTTCTTACTGAAATGAGCTGAATCCTCCAAAACTCATTTTACACAAAGTTTTTCTCATTACTTTGCAGATATTTCTTTAAAAAAATTTTGAGTTTAGGCAAAAGAGAGAGAAAAGTACAGATTCCTTTTATTCCTTCAGTGACAGCATTCAGAACGAAGAAAGTTTGGGATCAGCTTTTTTCCTTTAAAACTTTATACTTTATTTCCGTAAGTAAGAAAGTTGCCTTATATTTATTAAAACGAAAAGAATTCTTGTGCACATTATAATAATAATAACTAATAATAATGGTGATAATTATGATAGTAATGATAGTAATAATAATGATCGTAATATTAATATTAAAATAAAATTAGTAGTGATTGATAGTGAAATATAGAGAATTTGTGTTTGAAATATAGTGTTTAGCTTTTTAATAATAATAGTAATAATGTTAATATTACTATATGTATATGCGTGTGTATTTATTATGTATTTATATGTGTATGTGTATATATATGTATATATATATTTTTTGTATTTTATATTTATTTATAAAAAAAGCCCCCGGTAGCTCAGTGTTAGAGAACTCGCCAAACTAAGTGAGGGTCCCAGGTTTCGACAACTGGTCGGGTGGGAGAATGAGAGCTATTCTCTCCTTGGGCTGGGCCCTTCCTGCTCGGACGTTAATGGGTTCCACCCCCTCCTCCTAAATTAGGGCTCTGCCGGGAGTGGTGGTGTTTATCTTCTGTAAAAAAAAAAAAAAAAAAAATTACACACAGGTCTGCGACCAAAAAACTGTTTGATTATTTCCAACTGATTTCTATGTATTTTGGTGTGCTGAAAACGAAAAACCTATTGAAAAAAATTCTAGACGTCAGGATTTACCTCAAATCGCAAAATTTTCTTTTAATTTTGCAGATTTAAAAAAAAAAAAAACATTCGTTTTCCAATCGTTACTTTCCGATTTTTGACATTTTCAACTTCTTCAAATGAATACTTACTTTTAATTTTTATTTAAAATATATTTAACAGAAACATTATATATTTATATATATATATATATATAATATATATATATATATATATATATATATATATATATATTTTTTTTTATAATATATATAATAATATAATTATATATATAATATATATATATATATATATATATATATATATATATATATATATATATATATATATATATATATATATATATATATATTATATATATATATATAAATATTATATAGTATATATATATTTAATATATATTAATATAATATATATATACAATATATATATATATATATATATATATATATAGGTAGAGTAGCGCACTCGCAGCGATGAAATTACCTCCCATTTGGCTTATGGTGTGTAGGGTCTCCCATGACATTCCTATGCCTAATGGTTCGCCTTTCTCTCTTTCGTTTCATATCCACACTCATTCTCCAGACAACATATCCCTATACCATATACACATACTTATATCCACACCCTTCTTCTAGAAAACATCTTACAGACATCCCTATCCATTATATCCCTGTGTATGGGGGAGAAAGAATGCCCACAACGTATGTTTCTGCGTGTCGTTGGAAAGCGTGACTAAAGTTGACGGGGGTAGTTAGTTGGGTTGGCTGCAAACTACCACTTATCTTTTGCCAGGAATGCTAATGCATGCCTCGGAGAGGGTCGTGATCGCCGTAAGCGACCTTCTACCAGCGTATGCTACGCACCTTACCCTCAGTCTTGGGGAGAAAAGGTGGGTGTGATTTAATATATATATATATATATATATATATATATTATATATATATAATATATATATATATATATATATATATATATATATATATATTTATATATATATGTACATGCTATGTCCCAAAAGTAAGTGTACTGATGAAGTATTTAGTTATATATTGAACTTACCAGAAATTACAAGTTGTCTCCTTCGAAATATGACCAATGGGAGATTACACAGGGGTTCCAACGTTTCTTATACTGTTCATAGCAGTACCGGAAGTCATTTTCCTGAAGTGTGTTTAGTTCACGTGTTACAGTATTTTTTTTTGTTTTCCATCGTCCCAAAATGGGGACCCTTCAGCTTCATTTTCAACTTAGGGAAGAGGTAGATATCTCACGGAGCTTCATCTGGGCTGTATAGAGGATGAGGAAGTACTTAAATGTTTTTCTTCTTCAATAATTCTATAATTGAGAGCGCAGTGTGAGATGGCGCGTTAATGTGGTGCAGTACCCAATCGTCTGCAATGTTTGTTCTGATTCGCTGAACTCTTTTTCAAAGTCGTTCCAAGACATTTTTTTAAAAATATGATTAACTGTCTATCCTGAAGGTGGAAATTCCTTGTGCACAATACCATGGCTGTCTTAAAAAACAATAACCAGTGTTTTCCCCTTGGACTTGCTCATACGTGCTTTCTTCGGACGAGGAGAATTTTTTGTGTGCCATTCCGCACTTTGCGTTTGGTTTCAGGATCGTACTCAAAAACCCATGATTCATCTCCTGTTATAACTTTATCCAAAAAATTGTGCTCCATTTCGAGTCTTTCAAGTAAATCTTGACAAATTTTGACCCTGTTCGCTTTCTGCTCCTCAGACAAGTCTTTCGGCACTAGTTTTGCACAAATTTTTCGCATGTGCAAATGGTTCATTAAAATTCTATGAACTGCATTTTTATCCAAACCAGTTTCTTCTGCAATCACTCTGACACTGAACGGTGGTCTCTCTCCATCACAGCTCTAACAACTTGCACATTTTCATCGTTTGTTGACGAGATTGGTCTTCCACAACGAGGGTCATCTTCAACATTTTCTCGGCCCTCTTTGAAAGCTTTTTGCCACTTAAAAACCATAGTTCTCGATAGAGTGGCATCCCCATAAGCTTCGTTTAAAGAAGCAAATTTCTCAGTGGCAGACTTGTTACGTTTCACACAGAATTTGATAAGCGTACCGCTGTTCAATATTTACTGCATCGCAAAAACGTAACGAGGATAGAAAACACGCCCATACACAAAAAGATATAGTGCAAAAACGTAACGAGGTTAGAACACACGCCCATACATAAACAGATGTAGTGCAAGACTGACTTTATAAATCTGGTTAAAACTGGTATGGATATGTAGCCTAGGTAACTAGTTACCCACTCGTATACCTCACGGAGGAGCTACATTACTCAGTCGTTCATGGGATATTTAGTAATATATATATATAAAATATGCATATATATAGACATATAATATTTATATAAAATATATATATATATATATATATATTATATATATATATATATATATATATATATATATATATATATATATATATATATATATATATATATATATATATATATATTTGAGGAAAGAAGAGAAAACATTTTTAAACCTCAGTCATCATTGTGAAAACCAAGCAAACATGCTCTGACATGTGCGTACGTGATCTGAATTTCATGTTTGTTTCTCGCGTGTTCTCATTTCATCTCAGTCTGTGTTAGATATCGTCATTCACCAACCGTGTTTCTCCCAAGTTATTGATATGGCTTCACGGAAGTGTATTAATTCGCCAGACAGTTTTTGTTATATTTGTGGTGAATATACAGTGTTAAAGCAACAGCAGAGTATCACAGATTTTGTGAAAAAAGTATACTCGGCATACTTCGGACTAGAACTTGGAGACGAAGATAAAGTTTGGGTGCCTCATAAAGTGTGCAAACGGTGCTTTGAGGATCTCCGAAATTTGTTCAAAGGTAAGAAAAAAGCTTTACGTTTTGGGATTCCTATGGTATGGCGTGAGCAGAAGAACCATAGTGACGATTGCTACTTTTGTTCTTGCAATGTAAAAGGGTATAATTTCAAATGGAAACATTCCATTTCATACCCAATCTTCAATCTGCAATTCGCCCCATCCCTCACGGTTTGAATATTCCAGTACTCAAGCCCAGAGCTACTTTGGAAGAAATACCTTACTCTTTTGATTATGTAGTTATACCTGAACCAGTTGATGAATCAAGTTCTGATTTTGAAGATGATTAAGGACCAAAACGTTTCTCTCAAGAGGAGGTTAATGATTTAGAATAAGGGACTTTAATCTTCCCAAAGATGCCGCAGAGTTATTCGGATCAAGGCTCAAAAGCAGGAATTTATTGTTCCCTGGAGTGTCATTTTAGTGGTTCAGACATCGTGAAAATGAGTTCGTGCATTATTTTTCCCTGGTAGACAAAAATTGGTCTATTGTACAGACCTTTAAGATTTAATGGGTCAGTTCGAAATTCAATATGACTCATCTCAATGGTGTATATTTATTGATTCTTTGAAATAAAGCTTAAAAGCGGTATTACTCAATAACGGCAGTATTTACGCTTCCATTCATTTAGGTTATTCGGTACACTTGAAGGAGACCTACGAAAACCTGAAAATGGTTCTTCGGAAACTCAAATATGAAGACCACGGATGGCTAGTGTGTGGAGATTTGAAGGTCTTGTACATGTACTTGGGCAGCAAGCTGGATTTACTAAATGCCCCTGTTATCTTTGCTATTCGACAGCCGAGACCGTAGAAATTACTGGACGAAAGAGACATGGAAGCCAAGGGATCCTAAAGTCGGGGAAAAAATTGTCCTCCGAGAAACTTTAGTACCTCCCCATAAAGTGTTACTACCACCAGTCCATATTAAATTGGGTTTGATGAAGCAATTTGTGAAATCTCTTCCGAAAGATGGAGATTGCTTCAAATACTTGTGTTCCAAGTTTCCAGGTCTAACAGAGGCAAAATTGAAGGAAGGTGTGTTCACCGGACCGGACATTAGAAGGCTTATAGCTGACCATGAGTTCATGAAGACCATGACAGATCGACAGAAAGAAGGTTGGAAAGCGTTCAAAGAGGTCGTGCAGAGTTTTTTGGGCAACAACAAGGGCCTTAATTATAAGAAGATCGTCGGACTAATGTTGAGAGCATTTCAATCTCTATTACTTTTCTAAAAATTTAGGACCTGTTAGTGAGGAACAAGGTGAAAGATTTTAACATTACATCAAAGAGATGGAGAGGAGATACCAGGGAAGATGGAGCGTTGCGATGATTGCCGATTACTGTTGGATGCTGCATAGAGAGATTCCAGATGTTGTTCATAAGCGTAAATGTACGAAGAGGCTCCTTAAAGGCACGAAGAAACGATTTTAACATGTACATACAAGCATATTTTAATTTAAAGTTTTTCATAAAATTTGTGCAATAAAAAGTATAATACGAATGTCTATTTTCCTTTCCTTTGACATATCTTAATTTACATGTTACCTAATATTCTTGGCGTTTCCTTTTCTCGTGACCTTAATTATAAGGATAACATTATTTCTCTTTCTAAACAACCTTCAAAGAGGATGGGTGCTCTAAGACTCCTTCGGAACTTCTCACCAACCCAATTGCTTGGTCTGTATAAGGATGTTGTTCTCTCATGTATGCATCACCTATCTTGTGTGGTTCTACGCACATTATTTTCTTTGATATGGTGCATTTTAGGACTTCTCTACTTGCTTACTAATATTCTCGTTAAATCTCTTCAATCTCTTTTACGTCGTCGAACTGTTGTATCACTCACCTTATACTATCGTTATTACAATGGACACTGCTCTTCTAAACTCTCTAGTCTCATACCTCTTCCATTGAGAAGGGCTCGGGGAAACACGTCTTTCTACACTGATTCATCTATTCTCTGTCCAACTCTCTGACCTCAGACTTAACTACCATGCTTGGTTTTCATGTGCGCCACTAGTAAAGCCTGTAGCACTCCTCCTCCATCTATTTTTCAAATTTCCTCTGACTTGTATACTTTCAAAATCCGTGTGTCGGGCCATGTCGGCCTTTGATTTGGCCTTGGATCCTGATTTTCCCCAACTTTGGTGTAATTTGGAGTGGACATTATATATATATATATATATATATATATATATATATAATAATATAATATATATGTATGTATTAATATGTATATGTATATGAAATATATATAATAATATATATATATATATATATATATTCTTCAACTAATATATATGGAAATATATGTAACCAATATTAACCAATAATAATAATAATATATATGTAATAAACTTACCAACAGACCAATGCCTAACTAATATTTTTAAAGTATGTGGTCAAAAGAATTAAAGATATATATTTAAAATAAAATAATAATAATAATAATAATAATATAATAATAAAATTAATATAATATATGTTTTTAATAAATATATATGAATAACATAATAATAATAACTATAATATATAACTCTTTATAATAATATCTAATAACTATGTAATAATAACTAATAATAACTATATAATAATATTTATAACATATATATGTAATATATATACATATATATATATATATATATGTATATATATATATATATATACTCATAATAATAATATATATATATATATAACATATATATATAATATAACTATATATCTATATGCTGTATATATATATACTATATATATATATATATATATATATATATATTTCTGATTTGTATGTATTGTATAATTTTCTTAAATGTGAATTCAACGTGTTTCAATATAAATGGTTTAATTATATGCTTTTTTCCATTTTTTGGAAAAAAAATTTTCCTAATTTTAATTCGTCTCTCTCTCTCTCTCTCTCTCTCTCTCTCTCTCTCTCTCTCTCTCTCTCTCTCTCTCTCTCTCTCTCTCTCTCTGTGCTTTTTTCTAAAACTTGTGTATAGTGTTTGTTGAATTGTGAAGAGTATTAATTTTACTGCAATTAATAGTGCCTTCGTACCACTTACCTACTTTCATCCTTATATATATATATATATATATATATATATATATATATATATAACATATATATATATATATACTCTTTCTGCTATATATATATATATATATATATATATATTTCTCTCACATATATATATATCTTTCTCTCTCTC